>CAODLS011742434.1:0-10011 GCA_948243855.1 Flueggea neowawraea | reverse complement strand
TCATTTAACTGAGAATAGTATTGTAATCAAGCTTTGTTTGTAAAGCTTGAGAAAGGAATAGGTTTGCTTTGTTTGTTACCTTGAAAAACAAAGGAGTGTGATTTTTCTTATTTTGACCAGCAAAAAGTAAGGTGTAGAAGGTTGTCTTGTGACCCTAAAAAACAAGAGATTGTATACGATTTACCTCCACCCGAAAGTGAGGAAGTATAGTAGATTTAAACTCTCTAGTGAATTAGAGGAGTGGACGTAGTTCAAAGAGGACTGAACCATTATAAATATTGGGCTTTGTTTCTCTATCCTTTTACTCATTTTCTGTTTTTTATTAAGTGGTAGTATTTTGGATTTAGCTACTGTTTTGATTTGAGAATATTTGCAAAAGTTTTCAAAAGATTCTACTTTTAGCAAGAAATCCAATTCACTCCCATTTTGGATTGCCATATTGGGATTTCAAAAGGTACATGGAGTTTGTTTTACAGAGTTCACCTTGCTTGATTCTTGGTTTATGGTTAAAGTTGATCATGCTAAAATGTAATAAAAAAAGGTTGCTCTCTTTATCTCTTCATCTCCTTTTCAGTTACCAATGTAAGTCAACTCTACAATCAATGATGGACACAAAAAAATCTTTCTTTGAATTTAAGATGACTTGAAAATTTTTCTTTCAATCTGGTTAAAAAATATGTGAAGTTCTAACATTTATTCTTTCCATGGCTAACTCTAGCTTATTTTTGTACATATGGAGATGGATAACAAAGATGTTGGAAATCCTGTGTCAGATTATTTTGGTTTGAATGCAAGTTTAGGTGTTGACTTCTCCGAGAACTGAGGATTTTTGGTGAGCTCTCCAGTCATTTGAACTCAATATTGTGTATTTGAAATGAGAATTAATTAAAGATAGTGAAGAAATTAGATCCCTGAGGTGGGGAGATGTTGACTTGTCCAATCCGAATGTCTTGTGTGGGCCATTTGGTTTTCTAAACTTTTTATGTACTCATTTTGTACAATTGGCCAAATAAATTTAGAGGAAATTACTTATTGAGTCTATTTTTATCATTATAATTTCTATTTGTTCTCATTTTGTACTCGTTTGTACTCAGTTTGTTCTCGTTTTATACTCATTTTCGTATCTAAAATAATGACTTGTTCTCGTTTTGTACTCATTTGTGCTTAACTTATTCTCGGTTGTTCTCGTTTTGTACCAATTTTCATATATGAAATAATGAGTTGTTCTCGTTTTGTACTCATTTTGTCGTCTGGTTAGACTTTCTGGTGTGTGGTCAAAGCAGTCAAACTTATGAGACGCGGTCAAAAGGTCAAATTTTGGCATTTTTGAAATTGCAATAAAAGAGGCTCCATTTTTGTATACATTTTGAATTTTTATGCATTTTAGAAATTTAAATTTTTTAAGAATATTTGTGATAAAATCCCTTTTTTATTTTTTTATTTAAAGTAAAAAATATTTATTTGAAAGAAAAGGTGGTGGTCTATATATCCTAAAAATATAGATATAATGGGTTGAGTACTAACCTCGAAGTGCAGCAAAATATAAATATAGGTAGGATCGATTTATGCGAGCCTCGTGATTGAATCACAATCATTATATGTTGACAAGATTGATCGACTAAACCGCAATCTAAGTACTAACAAGAGATCGGTATTGTGGTGGGCTCCTCAAGACGGAAAATTGTTGACTCTTCTAGGGAGGATTGAATGAAGTATTAGGGATTTCAAGGGAGTTCATGACAAAATTTTGGGTACTAATCGAACACATCGATTTTTTCTTAATCGTTTGCTACTACTCGCTAAAGGAAGGTTGAATTTGTTTTCGTGAATTAAATAATAGGACAAACTACTAAGATTTAGATATTGAGGGACGGACTTGTAGTTTTGAGTATACCTCCCAGATGAAAAAGTTAAATCCCCTAAATTCATTTAAAAATTGGTTAAAATAGTCATAAAATTGAGTGGCCAACGTCTTCCTTCTTGGCTTCGCCTGCTGCTGCTGCGGCAAATTAAAAACACACAAATGGCCTTGCCCGCAATCCCAACAACACACTTTTTTCTTGACAAACCAACCATCACGTTAAAGCATGGCCACGTATATATCCACTCTCTATAGCTCCTTTCTCATAAAACCCACATCAAATATTCGATTCCTTTGCAGAAAAAGTATTCCGAGAACTCAGAACGCAAGTTTGTTTGCTATGGCCACACCCCCTGGTTCCGCTACTGCTACTAAGGTGGCTCCTGCCGTAATAGTTGGCGGCGGAAGAGTCGGAAGAGTTTTGCTAGACATGGGTAATGGTCAGGATTTGCTGGTAAAAAGAGGAGATCCTGTACCGGCAGATTTTGAGGGTCCAATTTTGGTCTGCACGAGAATTGACGATCTTGATGCTGTTCTTGAAGCGACTCCCAAGTCCAGATGGAACGGTACAGCCACCCGATTCATACTCTTTTAATTCCTTTAAATATGTAGCTTTATTTTTTCGGAAAGGAAATTAGCACAACGTACGTATTTCTCAATTCTTTTATTGGCTATGAAATGTTCAGTTGAGGTGTACATGTAAATATTCATTAATTTTGAAAAGATAAGATATACGGAAAATGATGCAAAGTAATAATAAAATCTCATTCGAAAATTTTCCAGAACAGGCAAGACTTTGAGCTAGAAAAGCTGATATTTTGGTTTAAATGGAGCAGGAGATTCTGCTTTACTTCTTGCTTGTATTAGACAACATTGGGGTTGAATTGAAGAGATGAACTTTTGCTTTGTACTTTTCTCTTGAATTGCTAAATGTTATAGCAAACTGCCACAGAATGCAATTCTTGTTTCTTCCTCACTGCTCATTTCCTTTCCCTTCGCACATTCCCAACTCCCTATTCGCCCTCAAGCATTTGATGATCCCACCAACAATGAGTGTGTCACTCTTATTGTATGTGAGGGTTGATTTATTACTGTTGGGTGCTTCATGTTTAGGTTTCATAACCATGAAGCTGAGACTGTGTTTCTGGTTGTGGTAGTTGGTGGTGGGAAATTTAAAAGGAAGTGCTTAGGAGGTGTATGGTGTCGGTTTAAGCTTCTATAGGTGAAATTCTGTTATGGGAGATGTTGATGAGAAATTTTTTCTTGTTTTTTGAATAGGTCTTTCAAATGGAGGTTTTTTTATTGTGCTTTTTGAGAGAGATTGTGACCACGTGGTTGTGATGGAGAGATTGAGATAGCTAATTGAGCAACATTAAGACCCATGCAAACCCTAAATTTGAATGAGAGAATAAATGGAGCATCATTAAGATCCCAGATTTCAGAAATGATGTTATCCGAGAGGAGCACTTTTAAGACCCAAATTTGAACCCACAAGTTGTAGGTAGAATGAGAGTTGACTGAGGGCATTTAAGCTTTTTCACATGATTTGTTATGTTCACTTAAAATTAGACTAATGGAGGCCGGGGGCAGGGATCAAATCACCATGTTTGAGAACATTGGATGCAATGAAAAAATATGGTGTAACTCGGGCAAATGAGCTAATGACCTTTTCCTTATTGAAAAAAATTAGTCTTTCTTTCCCATCTAATGGTGTTTTTACCTTTTATGAATGGTTCTTGCATGATTGGTGGGTGCTGACAGTCTAGCAGATTTGGTTTTTTTGCAGAATGGGATGCTGGAACCATGGTTTCACAGTAAAGGACTAGGTGAAGCAGACCAAGTACTCGCATATTTTGCTGTATCTAAGCTTGGAGAACCTCCAATTGATGGAAAGACTGATACCAATCCTGAAGGACTGACTGCAGCATACGGAAAATGGGCATCTGAAGTTGCTGCAAGATTACATGCCGGAGGCCTATCTTGTAAGGTACGAACTTTGCATTAATACCATCTAAGTCCTCATTGGCTTTGTGCACTAACAGGTCCTTGGAGTATCAAAGAAAGACAACTTCACTCCATAGGTATTAGAAAAGAAAAAACGAACTTTAGTCCACAAAAGAAAATGTTTTAAGGAGAGAATATAGCCAAATTTCAGTAGAGGGTCTAAACAACAATTTGGCCTCTTTTATTAATTAGAAATCAATATGAATGGACAAGAGTGATTGAATTTTTTGTTGAAATGATAAGGTTCTCGACAAGGAAGCTTTTCAGAAACAAATGTTAGAGAAGTTGATCTGGATTGCAGCATTCATGCTTGTTGGTGCTCGTCATCAAGGGGTAACAGTCGGCGTTGTGGATAAAGATTTTCGCCCTGAGGTAGAGCTGGCCTTGGCTATCATGTTATGCTTGAATTTTCGCACTTGGATTTACTGTTTCTTTTCTTTGTTGTGTTGAAATTGTTTAGATTTTGATTTCTATTTAAAAAACGTCATAATTTGTTTTAAATAGGTCCTATGGTTGCTGATGCCATGAGTAGACATCATACAGTATTAATACTTCTAAATGTGCTTGCACACTTCTCAACTTGGATGCATAATTTTTCTGATCATCTCTTTACTCTTGTTGCTCAACATGTTGGTTATCTAATATATAGATAATTCTCTTTATCTTTTGTTTTTTGGTCTTTCAAAATTATGAAAAGAACGGCATGCTCCGCCCGGCTATAAGACATAATTAGGAAGTATGAAACACCGCCAAAATGGATGTTTCTCTTGGGACTATTTTTGTGTAAAACGATTTATCTTTAACAGAAGTTTACTCGTTTAATTTCTCTCTGAAATATCCAGTTTGTCGTTCATTAGGAATTGAGTATTGATTATAATTTGTGAGTCCCACGTGCTAGCCTGTGAAACAAACATTTTATAGTATTTTCTACAGCAATGAACAAACATTTTATAACCATATTATTATGAATATATCCTTTCTTTCAACAATTAAAACTATCAAATTTTTGTCATCTGCTATTTTCTCTACAAACCACTATTCCTAAACGAGCCCCAACCCCAAGCCTAACTTTTTGCGGCCCTATACACTAATTTCTTAATCTTTATCAAGTAAATTTACTTGACATTGTTTATCTTCTTGCTTATTGCTCGGGGTATTATATTGGTAGAGTTACCTTTTCAACATGACTGACTAAATTAATACTAAAATTTGAACTTTTACTTTTAGGTAGCTAGCCTTATTGCAGAACTTGCATCTGCAGCAGCTGCAGAAAAAGGAATAGCATTTGAAGATGGAATCGACGAAAGACTATGTGCTTATTCACGTGCTGTTGCACATTTCCCAACAGCAGTCGAAGAGGTAACATTTTCTTGCGCAAACTAGGATTTTGAGCATATATATATTGTATACAATTCCTGGATCATAGGTTGGGGGAGAGGACCTAACTGAGCAGCTATGATTTTAATTCAAGTTTATTTCACAGTGATTATGATTTTTTACAGTTTAAATGGAGGAATGGCTGGTTCTACTCTCTTTCTGAGAAGGCAATAGCGGAAGGGAAATCAGATCCTTGCCCCTTACACACGGCGTGGCTCAAGGAATTAAAAGTTGTATGACTTGTCGAGCCCATCACTCTCTTCAGAGTAGACATGATTTTGCCTCTCAAGGCATACTATGTAAAATATACTTGAGCTGTCTTATTTATGTCGGGTTTGATTTTCTCCTTCCCATTTGAAGATGGCAACTATGTTCGCAGAGAAGGTTTTGAACCAAAGGATGTAAGCAACGAAGGAATTTGGATACATCATATAAGCATAACACGACTATAACCACATTTCAAAAAAAAAAAATCAAACAAACAAGTTAGTTTAGATCAGTCCACCTCTTTAAAACCTTTCGTTACTCAATTGTTCAAATCCCTAATTCCTTTGATATTTTAATTTATATTTACATCTTCTCTATAGTATGAAAAGGCCCAATTTAACGAGTACAAAACTTACTTTCTATTGAATTTTGATTTAACAGCTAATGTAACTTATTTTTTGGGGGAATTACTATAGTGTTTTTGTGTTTTATCGTAATATCTTATTGTGTTCTTATGTTTTAAAAATGTTCTTATTGTATTTCTGCTTATAAACTGTATCGTCACAAAAAAGATTTTGAATACCTAATTCTGGTGTCACATGTTTTATACAAAACATTTATATGTAATTTGGAAATATATATCAAGATTATGTATGACGCAATTTACAAGTAGGTATGTAATAGGAGTCTTTCAAAACTTAGGGACGCAATGAGAAATTACGATAAAATACAGGGACGCTATAGTAATTGCTCCTTACTTTTTTCATTTAATTTTCACCATTAAATCTAAATGCAGTAGATGGTGAGGATCAACAGTAAATATAAAAAATTTACTCTTAGAGTAAATTGAGTCCTGCCTTTATAATTAAATCTAAATGCAGTGACCGCGTGTCAACAATGCTTCAGAAAGTTGATTATGAGCCAAAAAGTTTGACTAGTCGCAAAATGAGTATAAAATGAGTACAAAACAAGAAGAAACTGAATATAAAATGAGAACAAACCGAGTATAAAACAAAAA
Organism: Flueggea neowawraea; assembly: GCA_948243855.1. Taxonomy (NCBI): domain Eukaryota; kingdom Viridiplantae; phylum Streptophyta; class Magnoliopsida; order Malpighiales; family Phyllanthaceae; genus Flueggea; species Flueggea neowawraea. Next base: position 3,544 of record CAODLS011742434.1, on the reverse strand, counting down.
TAAACAGAGTACAAAACGAAAAAAAACAAGTACAAAACAAAAACAAACCCAATACAAACGAGTACAAAATGAGATCAAATCGAGTATAAACGAGTACAAACAAGCAAATCCATAAAAAAATTGAGTACAAACTAAGCACTCTGACCATTGAAAAAATGAGTACAAAACGAGTACAACACCTATCACAACCTCGACTCACAATACATATTCAGAAGTATACATGACATAAAGCATATTCATACGAACACATACATTCATATGCATTACATCATCATCATCGGACATTGCATAAAACATCCAGATGACAAGAAAAAGAGTGTAGCAAGATGACATTTATTTCTATTTGTTGAAATTAGATTAAAATTGGTTAGAAATTTTATAGAAATGCTAAACGGTTGATCGATGAGAAAGATAAGTACTAGAAGTAAAGTAAACGCAAAACGAGGGTAAAAGTGTCGTTTAGGGATTCCATATTTTTTGTTTCTAGATAAGGACCACTATTTTGCATTTAATAGTTCAGAGATTTCAGTACCATAAAGTGGCAAAATCATAGAATAAGGACCAAATTGAAAAGAAGAGTAAAATCTACCTATTAGACCTCCCAATAATCTTATCATTGCGGGACACCTCGTGCTTAAATTTTATCATTATAAAACCTGAATTGAAGCATAAGAACAGATTTATTTGTCGTGCTTAGTCTTAGAATAACAAAGATAGAGAGCGAAGAAGAGAGCAAAGGCTGATTTGGTGGGAAAATTCGGTAGAAACGCTGGATATCGCCAAAAACGAAACTAGATCAATAATTCTTGCATCTTTTGCTTTTAATCAACAAAGTAAATGAATTCCTTTCTTCCTCTATATATTAATCATCTTATAACGTGTTTAAAGTTTGGGTGTGCAAATAATTGCAGTAGAACATGATTTAGACACAGATTTGCATGATTTGGTTAATGGATTTGTTTAGGGTTTTGATTTCTGTCCGGAATTGCACTGTTCTGTTTACCTATTTATAGACATACTTTGACATGTCTTAAAACATGAAAGTTGTTTGAAATTATGTCTTATATGAGCATGTAGAATCTTATGGTGATTTGAAATTTATAGAAAGAGTTTGGGCGGTTGAATTGAGTACTGCTCCTAGAGTGCCCTCTTTTTCAATAACACTATCCAATTTTTATCTTACGTTTTCAGAGCCTTAAAGACGTAAATAATTGATGGTAAAAGAATGAAATTTGTTTTTATATGTGTCTACAGTATTTATGCAAATTTTCAGTGTAATTGAATCTATATAATGTAATTTAGGTGCAATACACTATAGGCTGCTCACCTGAAACAATTTTGTTACAAAGCTGTAACTTTGAAACATTAGCCAAACTGTTTTACAATGAATTAAGGGCCAAAATTCATTATACATACAATATTATATGTTTGGATAAAATTTGATAAGAAAATAAGCTGGTTTGGATGTTCAAACATATAATAGAAATAAGATGTCCAGAATGGTGTAGAATAGAATTTTTGTTACTATAAGCATAATGCTTCTTAGATATAGAAGGATCGTTTTCCTTTCAATCCAAATGACTAAATGCATTCAAAATATGGTAGTAACAGGATCTCATGTGTTCAAAGCATACCATACATGTACATTGCATATATTCATAAGTTAAAATGGAAATAACTCGAATATATGCTATAGGATCGAGATACGTTGAAAGGGAGTCCAAGCAAGATAACGAGACATACTCTTTGTCTTGACAAGGTGATTATAAACAATAGATTATATTCAAATATGTATTATATGCTTTGTATTCAAATACATGCTCTTGATATGATTACATGGACATATTGGGTGACTAGTCAAATTCACGTGATACATGTTATATGTTGAGACTCTTCATATGGTTTGATATATATATATATATATATATATATATATATATATATTGAGAAAGCATACCATTTATATGGAACGTAATGATTTTACATGGATATTGATTTTCAAACATTTAACATGTTGATGCAGTCATGTTAGACTAAATAAAAGCGTTGTGACCATCATGCTTTTGCATTCACAAATCATATAGGAGACCTTCTGGTTATATACATGAGACTTTTGGGTCAAATATAGAAGACATTTAGGTCAAATACAGGAGACGTTCGGGTCATATACAGGAGACCTTTAGATCACATACAGTGCTAACAAGCCAATACAGGAGACCTTTGGGTAATACAGGAATCCCAAGGCGATACATGGCTTGTTTGGTCATAACATATAAAAAGGAATACAGTGGCATATGCATATGTATGGCATAGTTAGTCAATTATTTATTATGTGCTTTGTGTCTACCTGAATTTGATCTATAATAGTTTATGTTCATTGAGTTACGACTCATATAAAGCGCAAACATTTTTCAGGTTAGTCAATTATTAATTATGTGCTTTGTGTCTACCTAAATTTGATCTATGATATTTTATGTTCATTGCTGATAGGTATTTTTGCTTGACTTTGAGCTTGGAGTTTGTAGATGAAAGCATGAGTCACAGGTCTGTCGGCTGGTACTCTAGACTCCCTTCTCCTCAGCATTTGCATATATAGTTTGCTGAGTCTTTTTGACTTATGTGTATAAGATTTTGAAACTGACTTATATATATGGTTTATATTGATATATATGTTTATGTTTTAGGTCCTTTATCTGTGATATATGTTTTTGACTCTGATATCTATGAGATATGTTTTGACTTTAAAAATAATATTATTATTATTACCATGCCTACGTGGCGAAGTTTTGATTCTGAAATTTCTAGAAAAGCTATAAAGGTTTTGAGCTTTGTTTCTGAAACGTTTGATAACAACTTTGAAAGGATTTCTGATTCCTGTTCTGAAGTTCTGTTTCAACTTATAAGGTTTTCGTTTTGGAACCTTTGTTGTGACAAAAGGTTTTCTAAAGAATCTCGCTTTGTTTTTAAAGCATCTTAGCTTTGGTTTATTTTGAGAATATCCTTAAAAGATTTTGCTTAGTTCCAACAACGTTTTCGTGCATGTTGTTTGCTTTGATTGCAAACGATTCAAAACGGTTTTTTTGAATCACTATTACATATGTAGCGTGTATATATATGTATATATGTTGATTGTATCTGCTTGTGGTATTTTTGAACTATTTTCAAAACATTCTTTGTGAGGCACATATGAGACGTTCTAGAGTGTTGTCCCTTACTGTGTTTGAACCCCATTTATTTTCTGTCTGTGGTTGATTCGATCTTCCAGCTACACAGATTCTGGCTTCGACACTATTCTGTATCTTGGATACCACTGAGGAGTATTGTGATTTGTGACTGCCTTTTTGGTCGGGCCCCAGTTGTATTTTATTAGAGGCTCCACACCGGGTTCCTGTGGGATTCGTTATTGTTTTTGTTATTGTCTCTATTATTTCAAATGCTTTTTAATTTGAAATATTTTCCACACTTAATATTGTATAAGTTTTGCTTTATTAAATTATGTTTAAACCTGTATTTGTTATTGTTTATTTATTTATTTTAATATGAT
>CAODLS011742371.1:0-11819 GCA_948243855.1 Flueggea neowawraea | reverse complement strand
TCGAACAAAAAAGAAAGCTTGAGACTAGCTCGAGCTCAAGGTGTTTTCTACCGAGCCGAGCCTGAATACTCAAAAGCTCAGCTTGGCTCGACTCGATTGCAGCCTTAAATATAGATTACCAAGGGCAAAGCCAGATTGGATCAATGAGGATAATGAATCAGTCCGTTGATATGCTAAAGCATGAAATTTTTTTGCAGGACTCAATAATAAACAAGAACACTAAAATAAGACAATAAAAATAAACCACGATCCAAACTTTTTTTTTCAACCTCAACCCAACATGGGAAGACATTAACACACATCCACATGTTGCTTGGTTCGAACCCTAGACTCACAAGTCAAAAGGGGATGCCCTACCAATTGTGTTGCAGGGCCTCAACCACGACACAAACTTAAAAACTAAATTTTAGTGATATAAATCTATAGCAACGAAAACAACCCAAAACCTACTAAATACAATGGATTAAACCAGCTATGGATGACCAAACATCAATACATATATTTAAAGTTAGAAAATTTTTCCAAACTTTGGACAAGTGATTTTGTAATTGATTGACACTTAGCTTTTTACCTTTATTATTATTCTTTGAAAAAAAGTTAAATACACTAACTATGTAGTTAATTAACAAGTGACTTTTTATTTCTCTTATTATTATTATTTATTTAAAAAGAGTTGAATACACTAAGTTAAAATATATTGGTATATTTATAGTATATACAAAAATATCATCTTTTTGCTATATTATATACGTGATTGTTTAATTTATTATAAATAAACATGTTTATTGTTATGGCTAATTTTGACCATTACTCTAAAATAATTTTTTGCTATATTATATATGTGATTATTTAATTTATTATAAATAAATATGTTGATTGTTATGACTACTTTTGATTATTATTTCTCTAAATTCTTTAAGCGTTTAATTATGTTTTAGAAGAAATTGTGAGATATACCTAAATATTGGATCTTTTCTTAGTTAGACAATATTTTCCAATGAATATTTTTGAAACAAAAATTCGAAACAAACTTAGCACACCACAATATGAAGTAATTCAGGCAATGAAACTGTGAATATATGAACATGATGCAAGTTTGGGAGTCAAAAGAATAGTATAGAAACTGTAAAAGTTAAAAATATATGAGAAAATAAAACTTAATAAATTTAAAAAGAAAATCATTTAATTAGAACAACACAATTTAGAGATTATATAATAAGTATATAAGAGAGAATTCAACACAAATTCTTAAAAAAAAAATTCATTAGAAAATATTGTCTAACTAAGAAAAAGATCTAATATTTAGTTATATGTTGACAATTTCTTCTAAAAAATAATTAGACTCTTAAAAAATTTTAAAAAATAGTAATCAAAAGTAAGCATAACAATCAATATGTTTATTTATAATAAATTAAACAATCATATATATAATATAGCAAAAAATTATTGTTTTAGAGTAATGATTAAAAGTAGTCCTAACAATGAACATGCTTATTTATAATAAATTAAAAAATCGTATATATAATATAACAAAAAAATAATATTTTTTATATAGTGTAAAATATGCTAATATATTTTAACTTAATTTATTCAACTCTCTTTCAATAAATAATAAGCAAAATAAAAAGTCACTTGTCAGTTAATTAAATAATTGATGCATTTAACTCTTTTTTAAAGAGTAATAATATAAGTAAAAAGTCACATATCAATCAATTACGAAATTACTTGTCGACAGTTTAAACTCCCTGACTTTAAATATTGATATTAATTTTTCAATCCATTCGTTCATTATAGTTTTGTAAAAAATAATTTTAAACAATTAATTAAAATTAACTTTTTTGATTATTTTTTAATATGAAAAAATAATTATTTTATCAAATTAATCTACGTATAATAGTAGACGAAAGGTGCAAAGTCAAACATCTTAGACTCCACATCATCATACCCTCAGGATCCTTCCCGTCCTTCAGCGTCTTCCTACAGCTCTTTGTTGTCTCATTCGACGGGCAATCCTGATGTGGCACTTGGTTCTCAACACCTTGAAGTCGTGGCCCTGAAGTTGAAGCAAATCTAAAAATTGGGAAAGTCGGATAGGCCCTCCCATCGAGTAACTGCCAGACCTAGCACCTACGTTAAACTCACCCATTACTCTCCTAACCTCAGATTTCAACTGGTAGGTGAAGTCCGCAGCCAAGCCCTGTAAAATCTCTCTGCATTATCCATACCACTCGGTCTCCCATCAGCGTTATTGAGCAATTCACAGAATTTATCAACACGGTCCAAATTTCCACAAAAGAAACAAAAATCCAGTAGCCTGTCATATTTGAAACTAGCAAAGAACCACGATCCTCCAAATTTCCACAGCCTCTTTTTACGCTTGATTGGAAAGTTGACATCCAGCTCAACCTTCACTCTCAGATAGTTCCTCTAAAGGTTGTGATCCTGTGGAATATCACACTCCAAATAATGCCCAATGTGGTAACCACAAGTTCTTGTCACTACTTCGGTAAGGAATCCCCAAGGTAAATCATGGATTTGTTCCCAAAACTATACCATACTCAAATCCACCGACATTGAATGTTGTCCCAGACCAATCGGTTTCTATACCAGAAGGATATTCATGAACGAATATGGTCCTCCTTTATTGACTCGTTGGAAATCAAGTTGGTGGAAAAATGTGAATATGTATCTTCCTTCACCAACGCTCTTCACTGTCAATCCCTTCATTAGTTTCTAAATATGAGCAAGAGTACTCCGCATAGCCCAATAGTTGGTGAGAAACCTTCCAACAAAGCTCTAAGATAAGTCTTATCCATTCTAGGCAAGCTCAGTGATGCTGTTGATTGGGTGAAAGAGGAATGTTCAGGAATAATGAAGAGAGAATAGTAGAGGGAGAGATAGGAAAGATGGAGAGAAGGAGATTGTGGGTACATTTTAGCTACCCTTTTCCCATTTTTCATACGTCATTATATAATAGGTATACAACCAAATTCCTGTGACAACCTGTCTTTTTCAACAAGGAAAGTAAATAACAGAAATCGTAGCAACCATAACTAATTCTTTTGGACGTAATGAACAAGTTTTTTCTTCTGCATCTTCTTATGGACTCCTCTGGAGGAATTATTGGACTTGTCATATTCCCCCCCCCCGTGCTTAGTTGACCATCCCACTGAACAAGGATTTGCCAGGTTGGTACTCTCTGAATAAGAACGTAGTGAGTAGCAAGCACCTTGGCGGGAGTAAGAACTGGATGTTGTCCCATAAACTCGGTAGGCAGAGGAATTGCAGCAGATGGTGGAGTGCTCTTACAAAGCTTTCAGTTTAGAGACATGGAAGACATTATGGATGCGAGCATCAGGAGGCAAATTTAAACAATATGCTACGAATCCAATTCGAGCAACAATCTCAAAAGGACCATAAAACCGCATGGACAATTTATTTGTTTGGTGGCGGGACAGAGTCGATTGGCGATACGGCTGGAGACGGAGATAAACCCAGTCACCCACATTGAATTCAACATCCTTGTGACCAGAATTGGCCTGATGCGCATCCGAGTTTGTGCTCGCTCCAAAATGGCTTTCAAAGTTTGTAAAATAGTGGACCTGAAAGTCAGAAGAGAGTCAACAGTAGCGACTGAAGAAGAGTCAGCAATGTAATCCAATAGACATGGAGGAGGCCCGCCATAAACCGCTTCAAAAGGGGTCATTTATATGGCGGAATGCCAAGCGGTGTTGTAGGGCTATTCATCCCATATTGCTGCCATTGTCGAGGATTCTCAGAGACAAAACAGTGAAGATAATCCTCTACATACCGGTTTAAGACTTCACTTTGCCCGTCGGTTTATGGGTGATAAGCACTACTCATGGTCAGCGCTGTGCCCTGAATACGAAACAATTCCTTCCAAAATTGATTGACAAAGATAAGATCGTGGTCAAAGACAATAGTGACAGGAAAACCATGAAGTCTCACAATATCTAGGACAAATACTTCAACAACCTGTGGAGCAGTAAAATTGGCCCCTAATGCCGAAAAATGGGCATGTTTGGAGAGACAATCAACAACAACCATAATAGTGGTCTTTCCAGCTGAGGGAGGCAAATGAGTGATAAAATCTATTGCAATAGATTCCCAAATGTTACCTGGAATAGGCAATGGTTGAAGAAGACCTTGGGGAGGCGTGTTACATGGCTTGGCAGCCTGAAAAATAGAGCACCAAGCCATGAAGTCACAAACACTTTATCTCAAATTAGGCCAATAAAAAGTATTGGCTATTCTGGCTAGTGTGCGTTGGGCCCCTGCGTGCTTGCCCACCGGGGAGTTGTGAAACTCAGTTAAGATGATAGGATGAAAAGCAGACTCCGGTGGCACATGCACCTTGTTTTTATAGAGAATTAACCCATCCTAGACAGCAAAATGAAGATGAGACGCCGGGTTCTGCTAAATAGAGGCCATCAGTTCCTTGGTGCCAGTATGTTGCTGTGGAAAGTGTCGCAATCCATCGCATAAAGCCATAGTTGGTTGAGACACAACAGCAAGAGCATTCAAAGCAGTAGGAGTAATTCGCAACAGGGCATCCGCAGGGCCGTTGTCTCGGCCTGGCTTGTACAGGATCTCAAAGTGAAAACCTAATAGCTTCGCAAGCCACTTCTGCTGCTCAGGGGTTTGTATTGTCTAATGAAGCAAGGAGCGTAGACTTTGGTGATCTGTATAAATAAAGAATTTGCGGCCCAACAAATATTGGCGCCACTTGTGGACAGCGTCGGTGATAGCAAACATCTCACGAGCATAAGTAGAAGCCGCTCGTGAGATAGCATAAGCAACCGGATGCCCATCCTAACATAGCATCGCGGAAATCCCGGATCCAGATGCGTCTTTTTGAACAACAAATGGGATAGTGAAATTGGTTAGAACCAATAATGGTGTGCTCATAAGTGCTTCCTTTAACTTCTGAAAGGCTAGTGTCACTGCCTTCGTCCTCACAAACGCATTTTTGCACAATAAATCACTTAATGGGGCAACAATTGAAGCATAGTAAGGAACAAATCGGCGATATTATCCCTCAAGGCCTGAAAATCCTCGCGAACTTTTCAAAGTACCCGGTAAAGGCCACTATATTGTATTGCAGTAATTTTGTCTTGATCAATAGCAACTCCCTGACCTAAAATTGTGTGACCCAAATAGCCAATCTCCAAACAACCAAATGCACATTTAGACAATTTAGAAAACAAGGAATGGGTATGCAATAGAGAAAATACCATTTCCAAGTGTGCTAGATAGGATTGATGAGAATGTCGTCAAAGAACACCAGGACACTCTTTCATAAGAATTGCCGAAAAACCGAGTTCATCAGAGCCTGGAAAGTAGATGGGGCGCTTGAGAGACCACACGGCATAACGAGGAACTCGTAGTGACCCTCATGAGTCCTAAACATTGTCTTCTCAATATCCGGTAGGTGAATCCAAATTTGATGGTATCCTACTCTTATATCCAGCTTAGAGAAAACAGTGGCACCATGGAGCTCGTCGAACAACTCACCCACCTTAGGGATGGGAAATCTGTCCTTAATTGTGAGATCATTAAGCGCCCTATAATCCACGCAAAATCGCCACGAGCCATCCTTCTTTTTAACCAATAAAACTGGGGAAGAGAAAGGACTTGTACTTGGGCGAATGATCCCATAGTGCAACATTTCACCCACTAACCGTTTGGTCTCAGTCTTTTGAAAATGGGGATATCGATATGGCTTGACATTAACGGGAGAGACACCAGCCTCCAAATTAATGTGGTGATCCGATTCCCGTTTTGGGGGAAGGGAAATGGGCACTGCAAATACAGAAGAAAATTTCTGAAGAAGAGCCGAAAGTCTAGAGACAAAAGTTGGAGGTGCCGCGAGGCTAGTAGTGGCCGTAGGAGAAGTATTGATAGTGGACTCGATAGTCAGATGGAAGTATTAAGTGATATCCATGTTTTGGGAATGGCGTTTGAGCTGTGTAGGAGTCGCAGTAGCAACTATGGGATGATGAAGCCCTTTTAATCTGGTGACCTTAACTTTGTAAGAAAATTCCATCCATAAGGCTTTGTAGTCAAAGAGAACCAGTACGAGCTATGAGAGCCATTGTACCTCAAGTACCACATCCACTCCATAAATGGGCAACAAAAGAAAATCCACAATGAATTCCACCTGATCCAGCTGAATCAATGTGTCGAAATACTTTCCACTGCAGCTCAAAGCCTTACTATCGCCCACAATAACTTTAAGATTTGGGGAAGGTTGAATGGGAAGGCCCAAATGTTTGACAAGCCTTGCCTGTATGAAGTTGTTGGTAGAGCCGATATCTATGAGAACCACGACGGGCTTTTCCTTAATCAAACCTGCGAGCCGAAGAGTGGAGGGCACAACTTGCCCCATTAGAGCATGGAATGAAAAGCGATCCACATTTGAAGACAAGGCATCAAGGGCATGAGGAATAGGCACATCGACAGGGTCCGGTGCCTGAACTTTCGAAAGTGTATCGATGTCCAGATCATCAGTCAGAAGGCACGTGAATTGGGGCGGTTTGCAGCGATGACCAAGGACGAATTTCTCGTCACAATTGAAGCAGAGGCCCTTTTCGAGATGCTCGGCCATCTTAACAGGAGTGAGCAGCTTAATGGAATCTGAAGAGGCACGAGGTTGGTTTGTGATAGTCGAGGAAAGCGCCGACGAGATTTGGGGTTTGGTATAACCTCCTTTAGGGAAGTGGGTTTTGGTAGCGTTGCACTTATCCTCCACAAGTTTAGCCATACTTATGGCTTCATGGGGAGAGCGTGGTTGCAGCAGGGCAAGCTCTCGTTGAATGTTGTCACGAAGGCCTAAAACAAAACAGTTCAGGAGATTTGTGTGGGTGAGACCATAAATGTGCATGGAAAGTGCTTCAAATTCCCTTAGGTATGCTGACACTGTTGAGGATTGCTTGAGTTTGTAAAGTTGAGCTTCGTGGTTAATGAAGGTAGATGGGCCAAAACGCAGTTCCATTTGTCTAGAAAAACTTCCTGAGTGGAAAGATGAGAGGTGGAATGCATCCAATGGTATCATTGAAGAGCTGTACCACTCGTGTAAAAGGCAACAATAACCAATTTGTGATGTGGAGGGGTACGGTGGTATTGGAAAAAGTGTTCGATTTGGAAAAGCCATCCCAATACATTTTCTTTGTTAAAGAGAGGAATCTCTAATTTGGGTAGTCGCGGCGTGACCCTAGATGTTGAATCAGCTAATCTTGGTAGTTGAGAAGAGGAGCCAATATGGCCAGAAGGTGATGGTGTGGGAAGGAGTGGTGGTTGAGTGTGGTGTTTTTCAGACCTTTGATTTTTGAGAGCAAGGTCTTGGAGGACTATTTGATGGGAGGCAATGGTTTTCTGGAGAGATTCTAGATGATGTTCAGTGTTTTTGAAGAGAAGAACAAAGAGAAGAAAGCTTGCTATCTTGGCTAGTAGCCTGGTCAGCTAGCTTAGATAATTGGTCAACGATATCCTTGGATCGGGTAACCATTCCGTCTGTCATCTCTCAATGAAAGCACCAATGATGCTGTTGGTTGGGTGATAGAGGAATGTTTAGGAATAATGAAGAGAGAATAGCAGGGGGAGAGACAGGAAAGATAGAGAGAAGGAGATTGTGGGTAAATTTTAGCTACTCTTTTCCCACTTTTCATACGTCATTATATAATAGGTAACCAAATTTCTGTGACAACCTATCTTTTTCAATGAGGAAAGTAAATAATAGAATTCGTAACAACCATAACTAATTCTTTTAGACATAATCAACAAGTCTTGTTGGAATCCTTTTGTTTCTTCTGCTTCTTCTTATGGACTCCTCTGGAGGAATTGCTGGACTTGAGTCATATATTGGGCCTGCATTACTCAGCTCATCCATGGAGATTTAAGCAGCTTCCTCTACATCTAGGGATATGCTGGCGTATACATTAATCAGCGGTTCCTTCCTAAATCTGATTGTGTACTTTATGGCAAAAGGCCTAGGTTGTAAGACGAAGATATAGATATGGCAACACAAGGGCACCAAAGAAATTGGTTCGTTTGGTAGGATCTTATTTATCTCTGGACGCAACTAAAATTTATAGAAAAAAAAAAGAGAGACAAAACCATTGAGTAAATGAGAGAATCCGATTGATGTGAGCAACTCTCGAAATGGGTACATATTTTTCACCTAGGGCCATATGTAACCTTCGAAAGGCCTTGATTTGTTGGCATGTATATATGTACAACATAATGGCGTGACGTGTTTTCATGTATAACTCTCAAAAGTCAAGATTTTTTCCAGCATTTTTTTAAAATTCATATTAAATTTGATAGAAGTGTGAAATTTTTGGTTATTTTAATTTATTTACTCTAGCAAAATAAATAGGACACTCTAAAAAGACGAATAAAAAATATAACTACATTAAGTGGCACTTAATAAACATTATATTTCTAAGCATAGTTTACAACAAAAAGCCATTTGTTTAAGAATTCAAATAATAAAAGCCACCTCAATGAAACCAACAAAATTAAACTAATGACTAAGAACAAAGGATTATATATACAATTCTACTCCTAGTCCTAGCTTGGATCAACACCAGAATATGCAAACCTTGTACATATAACACTTTAAACTAAGTTTCTAAAGCTTCCCCATCGAACGCAGCAGTCAAATAGCCTTGCTTTCCCAAAGCGGCCCTATCATTAGTGCAATGGAAAAGTCTAACGTCGGGCACAGCTTCAAACCCAATAGACCTGGTTCTAGCACAATTAGAAGCCGATGATCCATTACTTGCATCTGCTAGAGCATAGTAATTGGTTGTCCGCTTGTAGCCACTAGACCACTTGGCTTGCATATAACCATTTCTTCTCCATGGTGGCACTTGCATGTCCAAGCCTTTAAGGGATTCCTTAATAGCATTGCACATTAGTCTCACTATCTTCCTGAGCTCCTCCGGCTTACCAACAAACAACCCTGGAAAAGCATGGAGCAATGCAGCATAGTTGGTCGTGGGACGTGCGATTTCGAATTCGGCTGCCAGTAAAACTTCAACGATGTACCTACTTCCGTCAACAGTCCTTACGTCTACATACAAATGTTCTCCCGCTGGATGTCTCCCAAATTTCTCCCACCGTGATTTGCAAAGACCTTCTTTTTTTTTTTTTGCAAATTTATTATAATGTAAAATCAGAATAAAAAAAAGATACACGAATTGAGTACTCATTAATGTACATAAGATACACGAATTGAGTACTCATTACGTACATATAAAGATAGATATAGTAAGTAGAACTAAATTAACTAGGCAATTTTTTATTTTGATGAGTAATTAACATGGCAAATGTTATTTATAAGTATGTATCTGGTGTTGCGAGGAGCCAAATTGGATTCTTCCAGCTTTTTTTTTTTTTACAAGTAAGGAAATTCTAATTTTAAGGCCGTAAGCAGGAAAAACACTGTTACACAAAGCAGTAGGAGGGAGAACCTACTTCTCCAGCTAATTAAGAATATAGTGCTTTTGAACCAGGTCTACAATGTCAAATCTGTAGTAATATATACACATTAACTGCACGCTGGTCGAGGCAATTGCGGAAAATTAATAACATGCAATTAATTAATCGATGAGAGGGCAATTAAGAAAACATAATTAGTTACCAGCGTCAAAGCCTCGGTCCCGTAAGTGGGACATCAATCTACGCTTTAAGCCCTTGGGAGGGCTCTCCCCTACAACAGCAATAGCGGATTGAGTCTCAACAGCGATCTTTTTCCTGAAATCATCACCGCTGTTATTGAAGATATTCAGCAACATGTTCCTTGTGGTCGTCGTCATCTCAGAATCAGACAAGGAATTTGTATGATCAGCTACTAGACATGGTTGAGAATCTTTTTCTTGGTCAACATCAGCTGTACAGCATTCTATTTCGATGAAGGAATTGACAAGATCAAAGAGATCAGGGGTATCGGGTGAGTCGTACTCGCTTCCACTACTCTCACAAAGCCTCGAACGAGCCGCTTCATCCATCAATGTTGCACCAAACCTTTTGAACATTATACCACCCATGGGAATGCTATAATTGTTATGGGCCGTCATATCGCCGCCGTGAATTTTAAGGTGTTCAATACGGATGATATATGCTCCACACCTAAACCTATTGTATATATTTTCTTAATTATTGCACAGGTATATGGGTATGAATACTATACGAAATGGAGAAGATTTATAGATATGGAAGGTGCAGCTGGCGGTCTTTTGACTATACTGTTTGGCTGGTAATGTATGTCGACAAGATGATGGTGGTATGGCGACAGTTCAAACAAAAAAAAATGATGGTGATATGGCAAATTATATTAGCTAGATATGCGAGACGATTAGATTTGAGAAGAAAGGCGGCGCTATAAAGTACTAGTGGTGAAGATGAGTCATCTGCAGGCTTCTCAAAAATGATTGATTACGAATGAATCGTCCCCATTTATTGGTCCAAGTTCAGCGAGATAGGAACCGTAATTGCCCTAATTTGTTGCGATGATGTAAATCTTATTCAATTAGAGAACTCGTCCACATTCACTCCTCGTCAATTACATTCCAATTTTACATGTGGGATCCATGCGGCTACAGGAGGATTTAGCGTGGCAGACGAAGAAAGCCACGCCCCCATCCTACTCACTGAACGTGCATTGCACTCGATCAAAATAATGTACGGATAGTGTTTCCAATTTTGACAAATCTCTTTTAAGTCTTCTCGTCTGTCGTCTCCCGGTCTCCGACGAACTGGGGCAAAGATGTGGAGAACAGGCATTGCCCAACAACGCTGAAATTGGGATGACCAAGTTCAATGAACCTAGCCCCATGTCTACATACAATGGATCATGTTAATTGTAAATGCCAAATCAATTATTGCATTTGGTCTTTTTGTTGTCGAATTAAATAACTTAAAAGGCTAATGAAAGTGAATTGAACTGGCGCTTCGGCCTCATGCGTGTTGAGTTGGCTTTTTTAGATAAATAACTTACCAAATTAAAACATATTTTATTAATGACTACTTCAAAATTTTAACTAAATATGCCTATAAAATATTAAAAAAAATTCTGAAAATAATCATAAAAAATTCAAAACGTGATGGGTTCAATCACCTAAAAAATAGGGGTTACATCTCCTAAAAAATGGGTATTTCGCGCTTCTTATCCCAATTAAAATCTATTAAAAAAAGCGGTCCGCCCATGACAGGTGAATCAAACCGCTCGATCAAGGTGTGAACCGAGACCAATTGGTAACCCTAATTGAGTTAGGCCCATAAGGCCAAAGGCCCGTTAGGCCCAATTGGTGGCCTATAAATAGGTGAAGGTGGGTGGAAAAAGTGGAGAAGGTGGAGAAAGAAGGAAGGAAAGAAAAGAAGAAGAAAAGAAGAAGAAAAGAAAGAAAGAAAAAGAGAGAAAGAGAGGGAGGAAAAATGTTTCATCCTTCCCCCTCTGTAACCAACTTCTTCCTCCTTCCTTCGTGTCATCTCTCTCCATCCGGAAGAATATGTTCTTCCTGGGTACTCAATCTGCGTGGCATCTAGACTGCGAACGAGCCGAACACTTCCGTTGACTATTCGAACGTGGTTTGCTTCCGAGACCAACATCGAAACCTGGTCCTGAAGCTGCTATACTTCAGCCGGAATCGAGATAGGTAACTTAAACCGCCTTTTATACTGTTTATTTGTTGAACCGGTATACGATTCCTTCATAACCAAACATGCATGAATAATACAATATAATTAACAAGGAAGCCAAACTATACTGGCACATCATCTTGAATTTTTTGAGA
>CAODLS011742276.1:0-14966 GCA_948243855.1 Flueggea neowawraea | reverse complement strand
TAATTAAATTAACGTACGTTGATCATAACGGATTCCCAGTTCATGTACGTGAAACATAAATGACGTACGTGACTTCTATGTTTGAATCATCCAGTGGCTTATGTTTTCAATTAGGAGAATCTTGTGTATGTTAAACTCCATCTCATGTACTTTAGATCAATGTGACGTACGTGATTTTTGACTCTTGCGTATGTCAATGACAGCACACGTATGTGAAACGTGATTCAGAGGGTTCCAGTGGCTTCTGCTTGTCTTCAAACCTTTTATCACGTGCGTGAAACGTTTCTAACATACGTGAGATGCTTTTGTTACTTGCTTTCATAAATCCAAGCTTTCCAACGTGTTTCTCTTCAACTCAAACATTTTGCTCTTCATCAAAACATTTTGCTCATCATCAAAACACATAATGAACTTATTGTTGATCACATGATCCAACATCTGATTCCTTTTTTTTAATCAATGAAATAGGTCTGATTAGATTGGTGTGTTTTATTTGTTCAATGTCTTTGCTTTACATAAGATTGTATGTATTTTGGGATAATAATTTTTATCGGTTGTTTTCCACAATAATTCGTGTAGTTGAATTAGGAGCGTCACATCATGCAATGTTTGATAATTCGTTTTGGGATAAGGTTCATTGAACTAAGGCTCATAATTTCTTTTACCCATTTTGTACTTTTTTTTCCAGAAATCGTGATATATTAATTCAAGATATTTTGACTAAAATGAATTTATAAAATTGTCTCGATTTTAATACACTTTTTAATAAGAGTGATTATTTTTTATACGATACGATTACATAACACAGACATGACATGTTGTTGGGAAGGTTATAAACAAATTCATATCATAAACCTGTCGACACATTTATTACAAGTCAAACTTAAACTAATTCATGTCATAAAGGTATTGACTCATTTAACTCGTTTATCATAAATGTGTAAACGTATCACATATGTTGATACATAACCATTTATGACTTATTTAATTTATAATATTTTTTATTTCAGATTTTTAATTTTTTTGTGGATTAATGAATATATTAGTGTGTTCCAATTTGCATGTTTTTTATGTTGTTAGATTTTTTTTTCACTTATATGGATTAATTTGATATATTGTAATGTTTCTAGTCTTTTGTATTTAGTATTAATTTGATTTTGTTAAATGTGATAAATAAACTAATCGTGTTATGTCGTATATATGTTACAGGTTAAATGCATTAATGTATCATTGTTTGACGCTTTAACTTAATCGTGTATAATTGTGTCTGATATGGCATTGAAAAATGCCATTAAGAGTATTTAATCTCGAGTTGTAACATAAACGTTGCAACTCGTCATCAATGAGCAACTTTACAGAACATTGATATTCCATCACTTGACACTCTATAAATAGGCACAAAGAAAAACTTAAGATGTATGCTCTATTCTCGACTCCAACTGATACTCTGCCAAAATCGCTAATGATTTGAGTGTCGGAGACTCCCCCGGGGAGCATCCCAACCTATTTATGTTATGTGCTTTCAGGTATCGAGACGACGTTCACGATTCTTGAGTATTCAAGTTCTTCGAGTTTTATAATTATTGTTGTTCATTTTTTGAGGCAAAAACAATTGGCGCTGTCTGTGGGGACTTGAGCAAAAATTTGTTGAGCTAAAAGTTGTGTTCCCAAGTCCTTTAGGCTCGACTAGGGGCCTATTGTAGTGTCATGCTCCCACATCACCTAGGAGTCAAGGCCAAGAGTTGTTTATAAGCACCTTCCTCCCTCAAACCACTGAGACGCCTTTTCCTGGACAAAACCGTGAGGGCCCATAAGCCAAGAGCGGACAATACCTCAGTGGATGGGCCTAGTGCACAGACATGGTCCACAATAATTTGAGAAGGATTCATGAAAAGCCTTGTTCGATGTTTGAGAAGAAGTTCATCAACAACCACCTACTCTTTTCATGACGGTGTAACCACCTTCAGGCCAAGATGGACATCTCGAGGAGGATGCAAGGGGAACTGGAGCCTCAGAATCGTCATCCCGACTGTTCCACTAGCTGATTACGAGGTGTTGAGGAAGAAGAACAAGAGAACCAAAAAGCTTTGGGAGAGATGGCGACTTTGCTCCATCAGTTCATTTCTCAGGCACAGCTTCCACCCACGTTGCGTGCTTATGCCCAAATTTCTCAGAGTGGAGGAGTACTAAAAAGACGTGATGCTCCCTAACAAAGTCATCACCAACTTGCACATGTCCTTGAGCACCTGAATCCTCCACCTCACTAAAAGCACTTCGATGTTGAGGCTCAGGTCGAGGGTAGAAGGGAGAACTATCTGGAGGTGGTGGAAAGTATCAGCAAAGGAGAACATTGGGTTCTTCCAAAGAAACCTCAAGTGGAGCCCCAGTCCTCAACGAATGCTTGGGAGAAGGTGAACATGAGAAAGATGATCGAGTAGGTTCTCGAGCAATAGAGAGCCAAAGTTTCATTCACTATGGAGGTACTCATGTTTTATGTTGATGAGGTTGTTAGTTTTGTGCCCTAATCCAATCATTGATATACATTGTCATTACATTTATTATTTAATAAAGAGACATTTTATTTTATAGATATGAAATATTATATTGTTTATGACAATAAAACTTCCATGAATAATTTATTATTTCCTATGTCATCAAGTATGTGACTTGATAGTAAAACCATAAGGTAAAGAGAATATTATTCTAAAAGTCCCTAATCGATTGTTATTATAAGAATGATGACAAGTCAAGGTTAGTATGTTGCTAAGAGGATAATCACGTTTTATTGATTATAGATATGAGATATCACTTAGAACATAGATACATGTTAGGGAATATGTATTGGACTGACCCGCTATAAAAGCACTTCATGGATCAATGTTACAAGTAACTTTCATATAGTGGTAATGTTTAAGTCCTCTAACTGAAACTCACTATCGACTCTTATATGATGAATCACATGTTTTGACTAAATCAAACGTTATCCGTAACAAGGTAACGATACATGCTATGATTGGATATACCATGAATCTTGTAGAGGAGTGATTGTGAAAGTGGTGGTTTTGTTCCTCTTATGAAGCGTGATATCTTTAGGTCACTTGATGAGTATGATTGATGGAATGTATGCATACTCAAATGAATTGATAAAAGAGTTTATCAATGTCATTTGTATATCAATCTACTTGGGATCAATAATCACATTAAGCAATATAAGGTTAACATGTGACCATATCTTATACTTAATATAGATATCGTGTGACAAAATGACTAAATATTAGACTGTGAAAGATAAATTCGGATCACCGACATCCACTCAATTTTGGGTTACCATAATGTATTACTAGATACCACTTATGGACTTTGGGCCCAAATGTTTGGAACAAAGCTCATTGCCAATTTCGAGTGGGTTTATTGGGGGTCACACAAGAACAAATTGGATTGGTTACAAAAGTTCTCTATTTGTGGTGATTGAATTATTAAGATGATTAATTTGATTAATCAATAATAATTCAAGATTTTATGATTTATGTGTTAAATAAGATTTAATACATAGTCTATTAATGTAATTGACTTTTAATATGAATCACCAATTATCATGGTTATAATTATTTAATTATGTGTGACATAATTCGGCCCATGTGAGCGATTTATTTTATGATAATTTATTTAATTATGTGTGACATAATTCGGCCCAATAACATTAAACAAACTCATGTGAATTTCAACCAAACCTAATCTAATTAGGAGAATTGAAAATAGGGAGAAATTCGGCTCTCTCTTCCTTTTTTTTTAAGAATCACTTTCCTTGTGTGACAAGGAGAATTTCGACACATGCACTAACTAATTAGGAGTCCATGACTAATTAGGAGGTTTATTCTTGTGTGACAAGGAAAATAAAACCCTAATTTGTATGTGACAAAATTAATTAGAAAATGATTATTATTTTAGGACAAGAAAGACAAACCTAGTGAGACTAGATAAGTAAATTCAACACCATATTGCTTGAATAGGATGAGGGCCGAATTTTTGCTAGGACAATGAGGGAATTTCAGATCTTTTATACACCTATTTAGGTCTCGTCATATGCCTATGTATAGGGTGCACTCATTGCCATTATTTTCAAGGGCAAAGCCGAATTAGTTAGTGAGTGTCACTTTCAAAGAGAGAGAATTATTTTGTGAATTTTAGAATAGTGATTCTAAAAGAAGTGCTAGTACACTCCACTGATCCAAGGTAAGTTCGTTCGTGTGGATACCTCTAGACACGTTCGCTAAAAGGCAACGTGATTCCAAAAGGGTGATTCGAATTTTGGTTACTAAAAGCTACACCAACAATTCATTCGTTTATACAATCGAGTTTTGGTTTTTCAAGGTAAAACCCTAACCCTAATCGTTTATATTGATGTGCATGGATCCTTGGTGGAATTCTAGGATAAAAAATTTTGTTATTTCCGCTGCGTTATCCGTTATATGAATGTCATTTAGTTACGAATTCCAATAGAAGTTTCCAGCTCCACAAGGAATAGGGCAAGTTTGGGGAGATCAACAAAAAGCCGTGCTTGCTATGTTTTCTCAAACAAGGGGAAGGATTCCTGCTATTGCATCTCAGCCATAGAGGTAGAAGCTGCAGAGGAAAGAGAGACGAAAGTGAAAAGAAAACCCGAGCAGGTTGTATGAAATAAATATAAGTTACACATAATTTTTTTTAAGCAAGTTGCATAATGAGTGGACGTAGGCCTTCAGACCGAACCATTATAAATTTTTGCGTGAATTTTTTCTTAATTCTAATTTTTATCAAGACATTTGCATCATGGAATTAGAATTTCTCATATGGTTGCATTTCAGTAGCATGTGCTTTGTATACGCATTCGATAAGTGCACACGACGTTAAATAAGAAGCTCAAATTAAAAATCGAAGTGGGTGATAACACCTAGTGCCTAGAACTTGATAAAGGCCTGAGAACCACTGCCATCAAATATGCGTGTTAGCTAAAGCAAGGATGAGTAGAAAACCTTTTTTAACACAAGGTCTCGTCTAGAAAGCAAGCAACACCAAAATTCACTAAGACGTGTGACAAGTGAAACCCCAAGTGGTATTATCATGAATGCAAACGACAATTTATTCATTAAGATGTGTGGCAAGTGAAACCCCAAGTGGTATTGTCACGAACGCAGGCGACAGTGTACTCACTAAGACGTGTGGCAAGTGAAACCCCAAGTGGTATTGTCATGAACGCACGTGACAGTGTACTCGCTAAGATGTGTGGCAAGTGAAATTCCAAGTGGTATTGTCATCAACGCACACAATAATTGATCTATTACGTCCTCAGCAAGAAAATCAACTATTACTATTGTTAAGACTCCACCGAAATCACTTGCCCAAAAATCATTTGGACATGTGATTGAGGAGCAACTATGTATATAAATTATGAATTCTGTAGGTCATATGGTCATCATAATCTTGTGTTTTTATTGTAACACAACCTATTTGAGTGGTCATGCATGAGAAAATCAAAAGAGGTAGTGATGCTGTGTGGATATAAATATAAATAAATGATGTTCGATTTATTGGCAGGTAGTTTTTTTAATTAATCAAATGAATTAAAAACACAAAACTTTTGAATATACAATGGCCTATTTTTACCCCATTTTTTAAAGTTTTCTTCCCATCACAACCGCATGAAAACTGGTGTTAGTCAAATAACAAATTGTAATTTCGATATATCGCACGTGATTTGGATGGCACTTGATTGGCCATTTGCAGGTTAATTTCCATTGCAAACAATAATTAATTCTTAAAGAGTTCTCTTAGCTAAGACAGATCCAGCGACCTGCAACTAAGGAAGGAGAGGAAGGTCAAGGAATGGATGGAGAATTGAACAACTTCATCGAGGTATGGACTTTAGCAGCCACAGCTCTATTTTACTGTTACTACATAGCATCAAGAATCCCCAAAGGCATATTAAGATTAATCTCAATCCTACCCATCATTTACCTCTTCATCACCCTCCCATTACAACTCTCTTCCATCCATTTTGGTGCCATCAATTTCGGCTTCCTAGTCTGGCTTGGCAATTTCAAGCTCCTCCTCTTCTGCTTTGATCAAGGCCCTTTATCACCAACCCCTCCTAATGTCTTCCTCTTCATTGCCTTAGCTTCTTTACCCATTAAACTTAAACAAGACCATCTAAAATCCAAGACCAAAACAGACCCACCAAAACATTCCATGCCCGGTTTCTTCTCATTTGGAGTGAAACTTCTGCTTCATGCTCTTTTAATTTATGGCGTTATTAACTACAAAAACCAAATGCACCCATTTGTTTTATCCATCTTATATGGCTGGTTTCTGTATCTTGAGTTAGAAATTGTGCTAGCCATTAGTGCAGTCCCGGCTCGGGCCATGTTGGGTTTTGAGATCGAGCCACAATTCAATAAGCCTTACCTGTCAACCTCACTCCAAGACTTATGGAGTCGTAGATGGAACCTCATGATCAGTAGTATTCTACGCCAGACCGTATACGATCCTGTACAGAGTATTTCTACGCCTGCCGTTGGGTCAAAGTGGGCTTCGCTGGCTGCTATTATGGTCACATTCTGTGTCTCCGGATTGATGCATGAAGCTTTATATTATTATCTTACACGTGTGAGTCCCACGTGGGAGGTGACGTGGTTCTTTGTCCTACATGGAGTTTGTGTTGCTGCTGAGGTGGTGGTCAAGAGGGTCGCGAGGGACAGGTGGCGGTTGCATTCGGTTGTTTCTCGACTGTTGACGATTGCTTTTATGGCTGTGACCGGCCACTGGCTGTTTCTCCCTCAGGCAATAAGAAACGAAGTGGACGAGAAAGTTGCCGGAGAATTTCCAATCCTGGTAAAATTTTTCGCAGACAAAATAAAGAACCTTATTAATTGATCATAGGATGAATTTCGGTGATTTTCCTCACTTTAATCCTTTTGCGTTTTGTTGGTTCGGATAAGGCCTAACTATTCAATCCCAATAATTGATTTGTTATATTCTGAATTCACGATCTTACAAAATCTTGTTTGTTGGCACGTATGTCATATATACATAATTCAAGTTGTTGCAGTGAAGTGTCCATCTTTTCAAATTGATTTTTTATGAGTTGTATTATGTTTAGTTTTGATTGTTTATTATCTCACTCATAGACCGCATCAACAGCAGTGTTAGTCATTGTAATTTGTTACAATGACTAAAGAACGATCGGAATTAAAGAACGATCTTCAGGATCAACCAGCTATGGTGGTGTCCAAGACTAGAAGTGTAATGCGTTATTACCTGCTTTGAATTACATCCGACTCATTATTATATACCATGATGACTCAGACTATTCTGGACCCAATTTAGCAATTGACTTAACAATTGGACTAACCAACTACTACTATGGAATATCTAATATGTATCACCAATATTTTATTACTAAATGTGAATCGATGGCGATCATAATATAGATTAACTAATTAATTAATCAATCAGTACTGTGAGTAAGAAACAGGAGATCAGAGAGAGAGAGAGAGAGATCCAATCAAGGAAGAAGAGAAAGGAATGGAAGAAGAATTGAAGAACTTCATAAAGGTATGGACTTTAGCCATAACAGGTCTACTTTACTGTTATTACATAGCATCAAGAGTCCCTAAGGGCATATTAAGGTTGAACTCAATCCTACCCATCTACCCATCATCTACCTCTTCACCATCCTCCCATTAGACCTTACAACCGTTCATCTTGGTGCTCTCACTGCAACCTGCCTTGTTTGGCTAGGCAATTTCAAGCTTCTCCTCTTCTCCTTTGATCAAGGCCCTTTATCACCACCACCTCCAAATCTACCCCACTTCATTGCCATAGCTTCCCTCCCCATAAAACTTAAAAACACCACAACCCCACAGCAAAATGAAGATCCCAAACACCTCATCTCTAGTTTTTCCCCATTTGGAATTAAACTTTTGCTTCTTGCTCTTTCCTTTCACAGCTATAACTACAAAACCCACATGCACCCACTTGTTCTTTCCTTCATTTATGGCTGGCACGTGTATCTTGACTTAGATATTGTGCTACCCATTTGTGCGATCCCGGCTCGAACCATTCTGGGTTTAGAGGTCGAGCCACATTCCACAGATCCATATCTATCAACCTCACTCCAAGACTTCTGGGGCCGTAGATGGAACCTCATGATCGCAGGTATTCTACGCCAGGCCTTATACAATCCTGTACGGGCATGTGTACACGTGTAATTGGTCAGAAGTGGGCCCCACTTCCAGCTATTTGTCGGCGTTTTCTGTCTCCTCTTTGATGCATGAGATCATATTCTTTGATCTGACACGTGCAACTCTACGTGGAGGTGACTTGGTTCTTTGTGCTGCATGGAGTTTTCGTTGCTGTCGAGGTGGCTGTTAAGAAGGTCGTGAACGACAGTTGGCAGATGCATCCTGCCGTTTCTGGACCATTTGCACTTACTTTTGCCATGGCAGCCTATTGGCTGTTTCTTCCTCCTATAACAAGAAATGGAGTGGACGATAATGTCGTTGGAGAATATTCAATTTTGTTAAATTCTTTTGCAAACAAAAAAAAAAGGTAACTTTATTTATTGATAACTGAATGAATGCCATTGATTTCGTTTATTTTTTTAATGTATTGAATAATGCCGAATTCATTTGCCTCAATATCTCTTCTTTTCTTAATTTTGTAATTTTTTTTAAAAGTAATGTGATATATCTCACATTACTTAAATTGAGTTGACCTTATGAATTTATAATTAAATATTAATTCTTCTTCAATAAAGTACCTCTGGAGATGAATTAAACCTAATATTAAAATAATATCAGAATTGCTCTTAGTGTAATGGTTTAAGGTGGTGTCCGACTATGTATTATTCTTTGTCTATTAATTTTTAGCTCGGTGTGAGTTAGTTCAAATATTAAGAAATAAACCTCGAAATTCGTTAAATCAAAATGTCTCAAACAAGAACATCAGAAATAATGTCAGGGGAGTGTGATTCATCCACTCCATAGAGGGTCAAAGAAACGGATGAGCGAGCTAAGACATGTGTCATCAGATTCTGGTCAAAGAAACGGACCAGAAGGTGATATTGATTTATAATATAATTTGTCTCTTCGTAAATGTGCTGTTAGCAAATGATCTTTTTGTTTGGTTACAACTTTACTAGAACATTTTACCTTAGCTAGAGTGGATCGACGCAACATACCACAACTACTAGAACTAGTAGCTTAATTTCAAGTGGGGCAAGTGACTGAATTGGCCATATACCATAATTTCTAAAGAGGCGATGCTTTACTGTTCTGCAAATTAGTTTATTCAATAGACGTAACATTAAAATTATCACCAGCTTACTAATCAAAAAAAAAAATGTAGTTATATATTGATTGAAAATGGTTGAAGTAATTAGATTACGGAGGTCAAAGTACGCTCATTCCTTGATTAATGTTACTATTGTGAGCATATCAACATGCATTCCAATGCCTTCTACTTATTAACCTTGTTTTTTTATTCATTCTCGAACTCGCTCATTTCAAGTAAATTTGAAGTAATAAGATAGTTCATCCCACGTTTTAGTCCATACAATCCTTTTCAATTGAAGTTTTGAGAATAGTACCGTCGTAAAACGCTGGAAAAAAAAAAAGAATAAACAGGAAGAGAGCTGGAATCACTGCTATATAGATTTCATTAAATTGAGAACAGACCAACAAACAAAAGCAGGATTCTCTTATTCCATTAACTTGGAGAAGCAAAGCTTTCTACTTCTTCTTGTGGAGGTCCTGAAAGTATCCAGCTGGGTTTTTCTCAAACTCAGCCCCTCACAATGGTATGATCTTGTCCAGGAGCCTTCATAGTCTTTCCATCATTAGATGGTGCTGAGGCAGCTGAGCTATATTTCCCAGAAACAGGTGCATTTGCAGAGCCGTTGGTTGGACCACTTCCCTTGTTTGCACTGGACATTGTTACGCAGTTCAACTGATATTTGTGCTAGATAGCTTCTTTGCTGTGTTTCTGCTGTTCCCAAAGTGGAGAAGTGGAAGTGCTTTATATAGGTCACGACTGGGAACTTGGGGGTCATTCTGTGGTTGTTACTTTTATCTCGAGTGAAGTGACAGTCAATTTCTCTGTTGAATGCCCTGGAAATGACAAAGTTGATTTAAATTTTTTTCCAAAAATTAAGTACAGCTTTTATGAATTATGTTTATTTAGTGGTAAGAGATGCATGGCTTGTGATTAATTAGTATCATAAATTTAAGGTCGTATTTTCCCACTCGCTGCATGCATGTATGTTATTAGTCACGGCATTGAAACTAACATCTAATCTAATTGTCTCGTTACTTGAATTGTACATGAAAGGTTTCGTGAGAGAATTTTATATACGGTCGCCCAATTTTTGGAAAAATTCATCAAGGTCACTTTAATGGGATTTGTCACTATACGGTCACTTCGTTTTGGATTTTATTTACAAACGGTCCCTATGACCGTTTTCTTAATTAAGAGATCCGGCCCGAAAAGTCCACGTGGTTGGCACATGTATGCAACCCAAAACCGATTTAATAGATCAACTCGAACCGAAAGCATAAACCGACTTGAACCACATGCTTCAACCGACCCGGCACATTAAAAAATCAAAACCCGTCTGAAATCTCCATTCTCTCCTGTCTTGTCTCTCTTTCGCGCTATTTTTCTCAGTAGACTTCGAGAATACTCTCTCGATCACTCTCTCTGTCTTAATTATTTTTTATGAATTGAGTGCTTATAATTTACTCTCTCGTACTGACTAAAAAAATATACGGTTCAACTATAAATTATATGCAATAATGCAAGACAATACAAATTAAAAAATTAAATGCAAAGAACCTCCATCATAGCTTCTTATGAAACTTTATTAATCAGGTTCAACTCCATCTATACAAAAGAAATTAAATTTTAGATTACAATGAAGAGTGAAATAACTCAAGTGCAGATATTCAATAGTTCTTGTCACACATTTTATCAAAGCTTTCTCTGCATTAACAACAACCCCAATAAAAATAATCAATACTTACTGAATATATTTGCAATGTCTTTTTTGACCAAAAAAAGGGAGTCAGGGGTGACCAATAGTAGCATACCCCTGTTGGGCGTTACTATGCAGACATTACCTCCTCGTTATGGAATGTTCCTAGAGTCATAGCTGAAACCGACAGCGAACTTGAGCCCGTGCACTAGTGTGATTACTGTAGCACCTCAGTGAGGCAAGCTTTCGACGGGACATCTTGCTCTATTGCGCGACACAGATCCTCGACTGTCAAGGCTACCTGGTTTAACGCCGCTCCCATTCGAACCAGAGTCATACGAACAAGAGTCACTCTCCCCTTCCGTCAGGCTACCCTCACGGGGCATATATGCAATGTTTTACTAGTCTATTATCTTCATAAATAATGATGGTACTTTTCATTATTACTAGATAATTCATCACGCGCATTGCACGTGATTTAACACATACTTATTTATATTTTGATAACAAATTAAGATAATCATACAATTTAAAGTTAAATTATAATACTAATATGTTATAAACTTGACTACCCAATCAAAAAAGAAAAAGTTGACTAAGGTTATGTTATGGAAGCTCTCACTGTATCATCAAACTTTTATAGCAGAAAACACATAACGCTTTCAACAAATTACCCTTTCATATCTTACTTCCTTTCAGAAAATATATCCTTTTCCAGTCACCATAAACCACCTTCTCCTACCATTTTATCCTTTACTATATACCAACTCATTATAATATTTTCCTCTACCGTAGATCATCCTTTTTCTGTTTTTCCTCTAACTGCCACAAACTATTTTCTTCATAATTCGCTCCTTGTTAAAAACTATTTTCTCTGTACTCGTCGAATTTTTATCTCAAAATCACCTACTCTACGTCTTTCCCCTGTCATCAAAGAAAATCTTTGCCATACTTTTATCTATTCCATCATAGATAACCCTCTCTTATAAACCACATATATATCTTTCTGTTCTTCATAGTTCACCACACATTCAACCATTTTTCCTTCCCATTAAAAATAAATTTACTCTTTATTTAATTCCTTACTGTATAGAATGATAGATTAAATATTAAAAAGAAAATTTCTAAATTTTAAATTGGAATAGTTTCAATGGAATTATACCAACTATTGGATTGTAAATTAAGTAGTAGAATTTAACTGAATTCACTCTCAAAAAAGTTCATATAGAAAGAAACCTTTGAAATTAGCGCATTTTTAAAAATCAAAATTTCCTCGCCTATCATCATCCCTTTATCATACACTGAACAAGTATATTGCTCCTTTTTTGCATGTTATTGATAATAAAAAATTGACTCTATATGACAAAAAAAAACATTGACTCTATAATACTGGTCGAATGAGGAATAGACTCCTAAGACGCTGTTGAACCATGTTTGCTCATGCTTCTTCAAGGCGTACATGTAACAAGGAAGGCTATGTACATGATGGTGTCTTCCCATTCATGGAGGAGCACGGAATACTTTTACGTTTGCACATGATACTGGGGATTTTCTTGGCATACGTAAGATACGAATTTAGGGAGCTTGAACTTCTACGGAATTGACTTTTTCAAACTCTTTTATTAAAGAAACCTTGGCCTTGGCGTACTCTTTCATCAACGTAGAGTTTTTTTTTTCCTTCAAAAGACTTGCTCAATCACTTGTTCATATCAATCATCTCCTTGGTCATGAAGACAGAATGGTGGTCAACCTCAAATTCTATTCTGAGGAATTTTTTTTTTGTCTAGTTAATTTGTATGCTTGAGAACATGTCTTTCAGTTCTAGGGTTTTCATGCACGAGCTCCTAGAGTTTTCATGTACGAGCTCCTATTCGTGTTCATCCAATTTTTCAAAGATTGCTTCCCATATTTTCCTTCCCCTCCGGACAAGCTGTCAGTTGTACTTTGTTTATACTTTAAATTAATTGTATATTTCGCCACTCACAGACAGCCGCATGATCACCGGTGTTGTTAAAATTTGTATTACAAGTTTCATTCCATCACAAGCAATGCTTAATTGTTAAATGGTTCTGCTCACTGATCCGGTCTATGTGGAAGAAATAGGAAAGCAGAGAAAAGATCCTGCGACCTGCAACTAAGAAAGAAGAGAAAGGAATGGATGAAGAATTGAAGAACTTCACCAAAGTATGGACTTTAGCAACTGCAGCTCAACTTTACTGCTACTATATCGCATCAAGAACCCCCAAAGGCATATTAAGGTTAATCTCAATACTACCCGTCATCTACCTCTTCATCACCCTCCCATTACGCCTTACTTCCATCCATTTTGGTGTCATCACTTTTGGCTTACTAGTCTGGCTTGGCAATTTCAAACTCCTACTCTTCTGCTTTGATCAAGGTCCTTTATCACCAACCCCTCGTAATGTCTTCCTCTTCATTGCCCTAGCTTCTTTACCCATTCAACTTAAACAAGACCGTCTAAACTCCAAGACCAAAACAAACCCACCAAAACATTCCGTGCCTGGTTTCTTCTCATTTGGAGTTAAACTTCTGCTTCTTGCGCTTTCATTTAATAGCCTTTTTAACTACAAAAACTCCATATATCCACTTGTTTTGCCCTTCTTATACGGCTGGCTTTTGTATTTTGAGTTGGAAATTATGGTAGCCATTAGTCCAGTCCTAGCTCGAGCCATTTTGGGTGTAGAGATCGAGCCACAGTTCAATTTGCCTTACCTGTCAACCTCACTCCAAGACTTTTGGGGTCGCAGATGGAACCTCATGATCAGTAGTATTCTACGTTCAACCGTATACGATCCTATACGGAGTATTTCTACGCCTGGAATTTGGTCGAAGTTGGCTCCTCGATTTACTATTTTAGTCACCTTCGTTGTCTCGGGATTGATGCATGAAGTTTTATATTATTATCTTACACGTGTGAGTCCCACGTGGGAGGTGACGTGGTTCTTTGTCCTACATGGAGTTGGTGTTGCTGCTGAGATGGAGGTCAAGAGGGTGGTGGGGGACAGGTGGCAGTTGCATCCGGCTGTTTCTTGGTTGTTGACGATTGCTTTTATGGCTGTGACCGGCCACTGGCTGTTTCTCCCTCAGATAAGAAGAAATGGACTGGATGAGAAATTTTTTGGAGAATTTTCAATCTTGGTAACATATTTCACAGAAAAAATAAGGAACCTCATCGATAGATCATAGAACGACTTACGTTAATTTTCAGTACTTCAATTTCGTTCTTTTGTTTGTTCGAATAATTCCTAATTCATTCCCAAGAATTAATATGTTGTTCTGAATATTCATGATCACACAAAATATTCTTGGGGTTGGCACGGATGTCATATGCTTAATTCTTCTTCTTCTTTAAGTTGTTGCAATTTACCAAATTTACAATTAACCATTCTCAATCAAGACCAAATTCCATCCGGATGGGACTGGAGAATGAATCTCAAACCTGAAAAATACATCAAGAATTTCATTGAGTAGAGCAAGCAGCATCTAACGCTATATAAAAAAAGGGGTGAAATGTTTTTCCAATATATCTGACCAGACATATAATTAGATGTCTTTGCAATGAATTGGGCAACTTAATTCGCAAGCCACACAATATCCATGTTAAGATATCACTAATTGCTATACAGAATGAAGGATGACTTGAACACCATGCTGAGGGCGGAGGGTGATGATCTGACAAGGGGAGTGAACATAAGCAGGCGAGAGAGTGAAAGCATAGCGTTGTAGAATCATTGCAATAGCTATCTTAGCTTCAAATAGTGCAAAGCACATGCCCACACAACTTCTCGGGCCTAACCCAAAAGGCAATAATATAGCTGCATTGTTGTTTGTAGCTTTAGCAATGCCTTCTGAAAATCTTTCTGGTTTGAACCCATGTGCATCTTCGCCCCATATTTTGGTATCATGATGAAGTGCTACACTTGACATGAACAGGGGT
>CAODLS011741372.1:0-24734 GCA_948243855.1 Flueggea neowawraea | reverse complement strand
AAAAAAATTGTCCCACCAATAATAATAAGGGCATGGCCTGAAAATTGGGGGCACCCCTTCATTACTCTCATTATTCAAACAAAGTCCTGGAGGGCACTTATATGGGTCCCAATAATAGCTGTGGATCACAAAAGTATCAATGTGGCCTCACAAGTTTCTTCGTCCTAAATAATAGTGTTCATCACCGTCCTTCAAAATATTGAAATGAATTCATCCAACACTCTAGCCATGAAAGTAGGGCCAGAAATGAGATATGAAACGAATAAAAACAACAACTGATATTTCTCATGAGAATCATGTGTACCAAAAAGAATAGCAACTATCCATTTGTGGAAAATACTTTTGCTTTGTCCGCCTTTGTTTTATATGATATTAACTAACATTAATTAAGTAGAATAATCAACCAAAATGCTATGCCGTAGGCCGCTAGTCCCACCGGTTGAGCTTATGCAACGCATCACGAGTTTGAGTCCTACGACACGCGTACGTGCGTTTAATACTTATTCGTGTTGAGTTGAGGTCTCTTAACAAGAAGTACATTCGATTCAAATTTGAATTGATCATATCGGACAAATAGCAATTAAAGGAAACTAAATTAAAATAAAGTTTTTGTATAATTTACTTATACTACATTTATCGCAAACAAATACAACCGTAAAATTCGAGGCGATTAATGTGAAGAGTGGAAGAAAGAGTAGCGCTAAGCAATTTGAAATTGAAGAGGGACATGTCCCATTGTGGGTTATGTTTGAAGGTTCCAACAGAAGTGCTTTCAATGGCATCATCAACGCCATGCCATGATGAGTTTTGTTACCATTAGCCTGTCAACCACCATTACTGAATACTCCTTCCAACTTTGCTGTGAATCTCACTTGTCCTTTTTCTGTCATTCAATGTGTTTTAATTCAACCCTTCTTTAATCCACTTTCTTGCTTTTCCATGACAATCTATAGCTGTAAAGATCAACTGTTCTTCCCCCTATCATTGTTTTGTGCTTCACAGCTGACCAACCCCCAACCCCCACATACACACAAAAATAAGGGCTTGTTTAATGTAGATTGATTTTTCTATTAATCAAGCCATTAATCTCTTTTAGCAATCATTTTTATTAATCATCTCTTGTTCATTTTTTAAAAATATTTTGATTAATTTGTTCAGCTAAAATAGAAAAACCACAAAACTCCTTACAAAAAAAAAACCACAAAAATTTTGTTACCAAATGTTTTAACAGTTTCTATTATCATCACATGCTTAATTTGAAGAAATTCAATTAATATATTTATTAAATATATTATCAATTTTAACATGTCATATGAAAACATATTTATTTATAAAAAATTAAAATAAAATATTTTATAGTATGTTTTTATTTGAAAATAACGCATGCAGCCTTTCTCTCTCTCTCTTTTTTTTTTATGTTATATCAATTTATAATTTGCCAAAAACAAATGTATGTTGCTCCTTTATATATCTAACATTTAATAATTCACTTTTGCCTCATTTTGTTTCTTGTTTTAGAATTATAAAATCCATGAAAACTAAAAAAAATGGAATGAATTAAACAATTAATTAAAGATTTAAATAAAAAATTTATATTGCTATAACAAAACATCAAAAATCTACCATCGCCAACTCCCATCTTCCTCGTTTTTCATACATCATCTAATTAATCTATATAATTAACCATTTTAAAAACAAAAAAAAAAATCTGAAAAACCCTTTTCCCCACCACCACCACCACCAGCGGAGAGCTTAGAACCCAAATAAAGTCTGGACTTTCACGAAAAGAGTGAAAGAAGAGTGCTTTTAACTTCTAATCCATCGCATTCGGACCCTTACAAGCCTTCA
Organism: Flueggea neowawraea; assembly: GCA_948243855.1. Taxonomy (NCBI): domain Eukaryota; kingdom Viridiplantae; phylum Streptophyta; class Magnoliopsida; order Malpighiales; family Phyllanthaceae; genus Flueggea; species Flueggea neowawraea. The sequence goes on along the minus strand of CAODLS011741372.1, from coordinate 22,886 downwards.
ACTCGGGGCTCCAGACCCACTGAACCAAGAACTTCCTTCCGTTCTTCCCGTTCATGTTAAAGGTCCTTCCTTTCCCATCTCTCATCACTTGACCGAGATACCCTCCGCCGCCGCCGGTTCCGTACAGCCCTTCACACAAGTCGCCGATCTCCGTCGGCGCCGTCGGATCTTCCCCTGCGTACCATGCGTTCACTAAAGGATTCGACGACAGCTCCGCCAGCTCGTGGCCAATCACGCTTATCATTCCGTCCACTCCGACGTCACCGTTCGGCGGTTTCAATGCTCCGGGACCACCGCCACCCATGTACCCAGGAATCGCAAATGGGTAAGCACATACCTCCGGGCACTGCTTGCCGGAGTTCCCAATCCAGGCGTACGGTAACGTGTAACCCACCATTGATGGGAATGTGAAGTAATGGAACCCACAAACTGCTCGGCAAAAGTCCTGAACGGTAACTTCTTGAGCCGTTAAAATAAGGTATATTCCGTTTTTATGGTCCACTGGAAAAGGTGCGGACTTGACGGCGTTTGCGATAACTTGTTGGACGGAAAGACGGGTCAATTGGGTCCCGTGGGAGTAGAGTCTATCGGAGTACTCACCGGCGATGATCATTGATCTAGATACGTTAGCGCCGGTCTGATCAGTGTAGAGAGAGACAGTGCTCCACCATTCCGACACCGAGGGTTTGGCGGCGGCGGTAGTGGGGGAGATGGAGTTGAGGAAGTCTTTAATAAGGAGTTTCTGTGACAGAGGCCATTTGCCGTACCAGATTAAGTAGATATTGATCGGCGAGGAGGAAAGAACAGGACCCATGTGGTACCGGAGATTGACTAAATTCGATGAGCCCTCGAATTTCTTGGAGGAAGAGAGGGCTCGTGGAGGGAGCTTGGGGTTGATGATCTCGGGTTTTGTGTTCAAAGTTTGAACTTGAACGGCATGGATGGAAGTAAAGAACAAGAATGTGAAGGCAAGAAAAGGAATCAAGAAAAGGGTAGGTGGTGTTGGCGGTGGTGGTGACATTTTCTTGATTTGGTGGTGGTGGAGGATGAGGAGGAGGTGGTGGTGGAGGATGAGGAGGAGGGGGTGGTGGAAGTGGGGGAGGGTATATAAAGAGAGAGTGGAGAATGGGCGGGAAATGGGCTGGAGACAGCTGCAACGTGTGGGCACAAAACTTTAGTGACACAGAAGTAGTGGTTAGTGACTTTTTCTCTTTCTTCTGTTTTGTGTGTTTCCTGTTGATTTTGGAAATTTGGGAATCAACTTCAGTGAAACATTTCAAAACTACTAACGATGGCCTTTTTGTCTATCTTTTGAATGCTTTGGTTTAACTTTGGATTACACATCTAAATTTTTTACTAATTATTGTTAACTGTCTTATATTTTATGTATTATCCTTGTTTTCTATACAAACATATTTTAAAATTATTCTCTTGTTTCGAGAAAATAGGAGGGAATTTTAGCATAATTTAACTGAAATGTGATCTCTAATATTAATATCAAAGAGTAGAGAGTTCGATTTTAAAATTATTAAAGATGTTTGCATGACAAAACAACTCAAAGTAATTGCAGCTGTTTACTTTTAAAGCTAAAAAGTTTTCAATAAGTTAAAAACTGTATTTAATTTACAACAAAAGATTTTTTGTTTAGTGAAATGAAATTTCAGAACTAATTATGCTTGATATAAGAAACTTCTGATCCTTTAATAATTAGAACTGAGTCCAGTACTAAGTGACAATAAGGTATTGGTTTTGCAGTCTTTTCTTTGAATACTTATAAATGTTGAAAGGGACGAATCAAAACTGAATGCTACCCGTATATGACTTGTGGGGTTGAAGCTACCATGGCCCTATAAAAGCTTCTTCTAGTTCTTGTTTGCAAAGTTAAATGTTGCCTGCCTAACTTCTAGGTCAAAGATTTTAATTTTTCAACGTTTGAGCTGTAACCATGTCCCCAAAAATCATTGACAGCCATTATTTGAATTTTAGAGGTAACATCTCGTTGCAAAGAAATTTGGATCTTGACTTTGGTTTATGTGAATTCATTTACAAATTTTTTTATTAGTCCACTAAAGTGTTGGGTTTAGTATTAACAACTTTTCTTCTCTCAATGAACATGTTTTTTCATATTCTTTTTTTAAGGTGATGTCTAATTTTGGATAAAATTGAGTTGAAATAAATTGTAATGTGATATATTTATAAATTGGTAAGAATCAGAATGCTGGTGGCATTTTTTTTTATAGGTTGGGAGTGGGAGATATCAAGTTTAGTTGATTGAGAAGATTGCGCAATTAAAAATGTAGAGAGAGTAGCATGTGACCCATCTTTTGAACCAAAATACGGTAAATACCAATACTACTTATTTATATTAGCTTGGTTCTATACTCTTTTTTTTTACAAAGAATTAAATATGAAATTTCAAACTCTAAAATGTATGCATCCAATCATTTGAATTAATATCAAGTTGTAGTTTTGTTTTGTACTTTGACAAATAACAACCAAGGAAAAAAAAAGATTTCTTATGTTGTAATGGTCATTTGAATGATAATTGAAGTAGATAAAGAGGAAAAAATGAATTAAAAAAAGAAATAATTACATAGTATTTGGAATTAAATGAATTTTTAATTTATTTTATTTGTAAATGAAATGAAATGAAATAATTGTATTTGAAAATGAATTATCATGTTTGGTTTCTTTGTTGAATTTTTCATTTATAAATGAATTTTGTGTTTGGAATGAGTAGTGATTTGTAATTATTTATCTTTTGTTTATAAAAATATTCTTGTAGTTCATATTTGGATAGTAGATTGAAAATGTGGCGTAAGAATAATTTTGTCAAATTGATAGAAATGTAGAATTTATTTACAAATTGTACATCTTTTGATACGATTTATAAATAAACAAAATTTAACTAAAACTAATTTTTTTTATTTGCAAATGAATAATTTAAATATTTTTTAAAAATAAATTTAATAAAATAATTGAAAAAAAATAAATTTTATAAATAAATTTTATAAAATTTTATGAAATTTATTTATATCAAATATATCGTTAAAGCAAAAGTACACAAACAAATAGAAGAACTTTGTCAAGTTAGGTCAAAGAGGGCCCACTAGTCAATATCAACAAGAAAAAAGTGGGCCTACTGGAATAAGTGTATGTTAGGACAAACCTACAGTTTAGCCCAAGCTGTTGGGTTAGACTATTTCAACACATAATATCACTCATTTAATTTTGGTTCAATTAAAACCATGGGCCAAGGGCAGCCTGGCGATCTTGGGTGCTGTCCTAGTTTGTGTTGATGCAGGTTTGAGTGGGAGTGAGGACAATTGTATTGTATATTGTCGTAAATTCGTATCATACAATAAAATTAGGTGTGCACACTCAAGACTGCTTGCATCAAAACGGTGCTACGGTGACTTCACTGTGCACGAGCCCAAGTTTGCTGCTTGTGTCAGTTAAGGCTCTCGGAAATATTTCGTAGCGGAAAGGTAATGCATGCATGGTAACGTCCAACAGAGATATGCTAATACAGATCACTCTTAACTCCCCTTTTTCTGTAAAAAAAACTATGGGCTAACTAAATATACACTCTCTTTAGAATCATAATTTTTGAATTTATATTGCCAACTTTTCATATTTTGGCAAATTTTTTAAAATTACACGTGCTATCAAACCAATTTTTAAAAATGACATTTTTCATTGTGTTTTGAATACTATTTACACATTATTTATATTTGTTTATAGTTTATATTTATTTATATGTGTTTATATTTGTTTATATGTTACATATAAACAAATATAAACACATATAAATAAATATAAATAAGTATAAATAACTATAAACAAATATAAATAACAGTCTGTGAATTTAAAAATTATATTTATGAATCTGATAATTACAACTATATGGACAAAAATACTATAAAATGTATTTGTAATAAATATACATAGTCCATACGGAACAAATTTTACAAAATTTTTTTGGTGTATAACGTAATTATCACGAAAACCATTCTTGTTACCAGTTGCATAACCTTGACTTGGATCATTATTCTGTACTACTTTTCCCTCTCTTCTTTTTCTAATTCAAGATTTCAATTGGTTGTACTCCGATTATTTTGCAATTGAATAGGCACATTTAAACTATTACACTTGCGTGGTGAGTCGTTATCCTTTTCTCAAAGGCTTAATAATATTAAATCGTATGATCATTGCTCCTTTTTGCATTTACGATTCGATTTTTCAAAATAACATTTAATAATATTATTTTGTAATTTTTTGTATTCGTGGCACGAGTTAATATTTTTGTTAAAAAAATACGATAATTGATGACGTAACACTAAAGCTATGATGACGTGACCACCAATTATCAAGTGATAGTTATTACGCTGTCAGTATCATGTCATTAGTTGTCCTTTTTTTCAAAAAGAAATATTAATTCGTGTCACAATTGCAAAAAATTACAACGATGATATTATTAGGTGTTATTTTTGAAATGTCAAGCTATATATACAAAAATGAACAAATATTGTAATATTTAATGTTATTGAGCCTTTTTCAAAAGGTATTTTTTTCCACTGAATTCACATTATCTTACTCTTTCTCGTTGAATTTTTGGAATTGGTTAGGTGAGTTTTACTACACTTGTTATGGGGTCATTACCATCTTCTCAAAAAAGTTAATCCAATAGTCATCTGCAATATTAAGAATGGTGTGTTCAATTATTGATAAGAAGCGATTGGTAAAAAATAATTTGATAAATACACGTAAAGTTGTAACATTATGATTTTGCCAAAAATAATGGACAATATTAAAAAAAACGATATTTATGAAAACAAGGAGAAAAGCAAAATCATTTCCCTTAGTCATCATCGTAGAGTGTAACCTTTCTCTATCTCTAGACTGGCGATGGACCCTGAAAATTGAGAATGTATATGATACTTAAAGGTTTTTTAGCCATGGAACATCGAAGGTGTCAATTAATGGTCCACGTTTTGTAACCTCTCAAGTCTCAATTTCATCAATGGAAATACAAACTTAAAGGGATGAAGAAGACTTGTCTGAGCTGTCCATATTTGTTGCTTATTGTTACATTCATCATCTCACGACAAACTTCCAGAGTGTGCCACCATTCATGGTTATTGATGAATTTCCTTTTGGTAGGACGATTATGATGCTTGCTCCTGATAAATTGAAAGATAGATAATAAAAGCAGATTGATAGATTTGGTAGTAGATAAATAATACATTGGTAGATTTGATGATGAATCAATAGTAAATTTGTATATTTGATAGTAGATAGCATATTGATAAATTTAGTAGATTATATAATGAAAAATAATTGAGAGAATAATATATTTTTTAAGCATTATGATATGCTCAAGTAGTAATATATATTGTTACGTTTTTTTGGAAATTACAAAATACACAAATAGTAAAATATTACAGTTAAAAATGACTTTTTTGTTTGCGATAAATTAAGAAGCAGGAATTAAAATTAATTGTAAATGGTTTACGGAGACACATCTTGTAAAACGAAAATGCCATCAAACAAATAACAGTTAATAGTAATTGAAGTCGCTGGCTCAACCAAATTGGCTATACTCCAAATCAGCAAAAGCACATGAATTTCTGTGTTTATTGCATGAACTCAGATGGGTTCAGTGGTAAACTGGCAGTGACATAAATAAGGCTTAGCCCTTATGACCTATGACCTGAGTTAATTATATGACTTACTTCCTCGGAATTGATTCATCAGCTCAGAACAAAGTCTCTTCTCTAGCGCATGTTTTGATCGGTGGCTGGATCTGGCCATATTATTCTGCAACTTGCTCTGCTGCTTGCTAGAAATAAGTGCTATAAAACTGCCTTTTATAACCAATGGACTTCGAGCTCATTCACACTAAAATCAACTTTAACACTAAAGGTCGAGACTCGAGAGTTTATATTGGAGTCAAGTTCAACATTAAGGGTCGAGTTTTTCAAATTCCAGTCAAAGCAAATCAATTGTTTGTATAAAAAAAACTGCTCATATATCATCACAATTCACACGTCAAGTGCATGTTCATTTTGGTATAATCAAAAGGTTTAGCATATTGTAATTATGCAAAAATGTCACTCTTTCTATCTTTTTAATGTCCACTACGTTAATATACTAATATGCAATCTACTCCTCTCTGCTAGTTAACTGTGATCGTTTTGGCAGTCAATTCAAGACTATATACAAGGAGCAATCTGAGACTAATCAATACAGAGTAACGAGGATTCTGTGACAAGGCCAAGACAAACAAGTAGTATCATGAAGTTATTGTGCAACCTCATGCATGAAACCTTCCCCTGATGATCCAACACCAGTTACCAATTCTTAAATCGTGTACTAAGCTGCAACTCTTTTGGAGCCAATATCATAAATCTCCATCAATCATTAACATAGAATAGCGCATACTTATCATACAAAAAATGACATAAAGCCACCGAGAGGCGATAAGGGCGGTTATGTCTGTAACTCGCGAAATAGCCAGATGTTGAATATGAAAATAAAGGATATCAGATTAAGATAAGAAACTGTAATGCCCATGAAACAAGACTTGAGCAAAAACAAGGAATGTTTCAAACGTAAGTTTCCAGGGATTTTTATGCAGATTAGAACAATCTGTATACTTGTATTACTTCTGCTTCAACAGTTAAGTGTATGTAATTAAGCATTTACGTATATCTTTTTCGCTAAACATTCCACATGTCATTCATTTCCATTTCGTCAACCACAGTGACAGCTACCGTAACCAAATGTAAAATTTGGAAGGGAAAAAAATCATAGAACATGCAATATCATCTATAAAAAATGTAAAATTTTACAACTGAAAGGTTCACGTAAAAGCGTAAATAGCAACAGTCTTAGAAATAAACTTTCAGAAGATGAATTACCGCAAATGAAAATTACACTTGCACTAGAGTTCATTTTAAATCACATACAATAATTTCTAATCTTAGGATAAAAAAGATACACGGCGAACAACAATCTTTCAACTGTATGAATTGTAAATATACATTTATGAAGACTATATTTATAATTGTTGCACCCAGTATTAGAAGCATTATACCTTAATAGCAAATATCTCCATGAGAGAATACCATGTCCCTGAAACAGCAAGAACGACGCCAATTGTCACGATTGTCACATCAACAGACCATCCTCCCCATCCCATCTCTTCCTTAAACACAAGCAAGTGAAACAAAGCAGGCAAAACAAATCCCAGACCACAGCATACACTACTCCCAACCAAGGACAAAAAATCAGCAAAGTTGGGAACCAACAAAGCCACCAAAGTGACCATCAAAACCAACGACCACCTTAGCCATAAACAATACCTCCCACCCCAGAATCTCCTCTCCACAATCTCATACACCGGGTTCATCATCAATGGAAATGTGAAAAACAGATTAATACAAAGACCTATTTGAACCAAAGCGCTAAGCAAACCGGCACCTAAATTAGCAGTAATAATATCTTTTGTTTCACCCCCAAAAGCAAAATAACCCAATGTGCCAAAAGCCGCGTAAAGCAAGGCAATTAACGCCATACCTAAACCCAAAATCCCCCCAAACTTGTCTCTATTTTTCGCCTCAGACTCCAAAGGCAACACCATAACAAACCACTCAAAAGCATACACAGACACAACCATTCCATAAAATAACACAGATAAACTTCCAAAAGCCCTAACCTCGGGCCTATCCTGAACAGCAATCAGAACATCCTTCACTATAACAACAGCCATAGCACCCAAGTCAACAACATCAGCAAAAATACTCAAAGGGGCCAAATGGGTCAACGTAGGAATCGAATTTAACCCTAACTGAAACGGGAAACACCCCCAAATATACCAACTTTTCGACGGCAAACCCAACAACTGAACCTTCAAATCCGACGCCGTATTAAACAAATTAGCCAAAGTATTCCCAATAAAAATCAAATACCCAACACAAAACCCAGATTGAGACAGCACAATCATAACATCAACAACAAATCTACCAACCGAACCACACACAACAAAACCTAAATCACCAAAAGAATTGATCTTTAAGAAGTCGTTACCAAATTGAAGCTTCCGACGAGTGTGGACCAGTAGCATCATGCAATAGTGAGTCAATCCGGCGACGGAGAAGAGCATAATGAGGCTCATGGCCCACCCAGTTCGCTTGAATGCGTAGGGCAGGCCCAATACTCCTGCGCCAACAATAGCGATGAATACATTCGCGAAAGTTTTTGAATTGGATGATAAAGGTGCCGACGTTCCTATTAACGGTGTGTCTTCTCGCGGCGGTGGCGGCTTTAGAGCGTGCGAGGAAGACGACGCTTCACTGTTTTCGAAACCCATTAGTTCTGCTTGGACGATTGGTCGTTGTCGGCGGCTGTGTGTGTGTGTGTGAGAGATTAATAATGGAGGTGAAGACAACCAAATTGAATTAATCTTTGATTGGCTCTATTATTGAAGAGACGGAGATGAACGAAGATATTTTATATATTTCCTAATATAAATTATAATCCATGAAAATACGACGTCGTTCTTCATTCAACACGTGGGAAATAAAATGGAGGATTCATCGGATAGCGAAAATTGTTTTTTTTTTTTATAGCCGAAAATGTTGGACAAAATCTACACTTTAAACATCAATTTAAAAAAAAAAAAGATTTTAATGAAATGATCAGTAGAATATCTAAAATTATGAAAATCAAATTTAATAAGGGAAATTTCAATTTGGTAACAAACTTTGACTTGATGATATTTTCTTATTATCACAATAAATTGAAAAATGCTAAGCTTGGAAAAACAAAAAGATTAAATTTCGACTTTCTGAAAATAGAATGGATATTTCAGTATAGTAACGGTGTGTAAGATAATTGCAACATTATGAGTTGTGGGACCAAATTGGTATCTATTTACTAATTTAGGGACTGATCTTGCACTTCTGTGACCATAGAAATTGTTAACCCGACAAACAAGTAGTACCATGAAGTTACTGTGCAACCTCATGCATGAAACCTTCCTCTGATCATCCAACACCAGTTAGCAATTCCTAAATCCTGTAATAAGCTGCAACTCTTTTGGGCCAATTTCATCGGAGAAATGCTACAAATAATCTCCTAGAAAACTTTCTTCTAACACAATCTCTCATTCGTCACTTTTTTCACCATTTTTCGTATCTCTTATTTTATTTCAATTTATTTCCTTTCTCCTTTCTCTCTCCTCTTTTCACGTTTCTCTCTCTTCTTCGTCTTGTTTTCATCAACAAAAGTGACGAATGACAGAAAAAAATACTTTAAGAGAGTATTGTAAAAGAATATTCTTAACATTCTTCGTTTCTAAATCTCCATCAATCATTAATATAGAGTAGTGCACAATTTTCATACAAAACATGACATTCCTGGAGTTTTCTGGTAGTGAAAAGCCAGTAAGCCACCGAGAGGCGATAAGGGCGGCTATGTCTGTAACTCCCGAATCAGTCAGATGTTGAATATGAAAATAAAGGATTTTCAGATTAAGAAAGGAAACTAATGCCCACAAGAAGCAAAAACAAGGACTGTTTCAAACATAAGTTTCCAGAGATTTTTATGCAGATTAGAACAATCAGTATACTTGGATTACTTCTGCTTCAACAGTTGAGCGTGTGTAATTAAGCATTTACGTGTCTTCTTCGCTAAACATTCCACATTTCATTCAATTCCATTTCGTCGACCACAGTGACAACTACAGTAACCAATACAAACCTGATAACTAACATCTAATTTGGAAGGGAAAAGAATCATAGAACATATAATATCATTTATACAAAATGTAAAATTTTACAACTGAAAGGTTCACATAAAAGCATAATAGCGACAGTCCTAGAAATAAACTTTCAGAAGATGAACTACCGCAAATAAAAATTACACTTGCAGTAGAGTTCATTTTCAATCACACACAATAATTTCTAATCTTAGGATCAAAAAGATACACGCGGCGAATGACAATCTTTCAACTGTTGTCGTTCAACTATATTCATAATTGATGCAGTTACTATTAGAAGCACTATACCTTAATGGCAAATATCTCCAGGAGAGAATACCATGTCCCTGAAACAGCAAGAACGACGCCAATGGTCACGATTGTCACATCAACAGACCATCCTCCCCATCCCATCTCTTTCTTAAACACGAGCAAGTGAAACAAAGCAGGCAAAACAAATCCCAAACCACAGCATACACTACTCCCAACCAAGGACAAAAAATCACCAAAGTTGGGAACCAACAAAGCCACCAGAGTGACCATCAAAACCAACAACCACCTTGGCCATAAACGATACCTCCCGCCCCAAAACCTCCTCTCCACAACCTCATACACCGGGTTCATCATCAATGGGAATGTGAAAAACAGATTAATACAAAGACCTATTTGAACCAAGGCGCTAAGCAAGCCAGTTCCTAAATTAGCAGTAATAATATCTTTTGTTTCACTCCCAAAAGCGAAATAACCCAGTGTGCCAAAAGCCCCGTAAATCAATGCAATAATCGCCATACCTAAACCCAAAATCCCCCCAAACTTGTCCTTATTTTTGGCCTCAGACTCCAACGGCAACACCATAGCAATCACTTCAAAAGCATACACAATCATACCCATTCCATAAAAGAACACAGATAAACCTCCAAAAGCCATAACCTCGGGCCTCTCCTTAACAGCAATCAGAGCATCCTTAACTATAACAACAGCCATAGCACCCAAGTCAACAACATCAGCAAAAATACTCAAAGGGGCCAAATGGGTCAACGTGGGAATTGAATTTAACCCTAACTGAAACGGGAAACACCCCCAAATATACCAACTTCTCCACGGCAAACCCAACAACTGAACCTTCAAATCCGACGCCGTATTAAGCAAATTAGCCAAAGTATTCCCAATAAAAATCAAATACCCAACACAGAACCCAGATTGAGACAGGACAATTATAACATCAACAGCAAGCCTACCAACCGAACCACACACAACAAACCCTAAATCACCAAGAGAATTGATCTTTAAAAAGATGTTACCGAATTGAAGCTTCCGACGAGTGTAGACCAATAGCATCATGCAATACTGACTCAATCCGGCGACGGAGAAGAGCATAATGAGGCCCATGGCCCACCCAGTTTGCTTGAATGCGTAGGGCAGGCCCAATACTCCTGCGCCAACAATAGCGATGCATACATTCGCGAAAGTTTTTGCATTGGATGATAAAGGTGCCGGCTTTCCTATTAACGGTGTGTCCTCTCGCGCCGGTGGCTGCTTCAGAGCGTGCGAGGAAGAGGATGCTTCATTGTCGTCGAAACCCATTAGTTCTGCTCGGACGATTGGTTGCAGTCGGCAGCTGCGTGTATGAGAGATTAATAATGGAGGTGAAGACAACCAAATTGAATTAATCGTGATTGGGTCTATTATTAAAGAGACGTAGAAGAGCGGAAATATATAATTTTCTAAATCTAATCAATAAATATGCGCCTTGTTCTTCATTTAACACGTGGAAAGAAAATAGAGAATCATCGGATGGCCGAAAATGTTGAACAAAATCAGTAGCAAATCAATTTTTAGTTTGAATTTTAGTTTGGGGAACGACACGTGGAGACATTTGTCCTTTAAGAGAACACGTGGATGAATCTGTATGAATGTCATTGAGTGATTATGACCGGGGCTTCATGAGATACATATGCCTTTTGTAGCCACGTAAGAGAACACGTGGATGAATATGTATGGATGTCATCGTTAGGACATTCCCGAATCCATTAAAATGGATCCCATCTATTATTACTCCGTGACTATTTCATCAACTTTCTATTAATTTTTTTTTCTCTATTAAATTATTTTACCTAGTTAAAATTATTATTAAATTTTATTATAATATTCACTACATTTTTTATTTATTTTTTTATAATATAAACTATTTTGACTATTTGTTCTTCATAACCGTTGTGCTCAACGTCATCCATCATCGCCGTCGACAACTGCCTCGACTCCAAACCCGACAACTAAGGGAAGCATCATTGTTGTCGTCATAGGCTTCCTCTGCTCTATCTCAGTAAAAATGGCTTTTCTCTCTTCAGAGACCATTCATTATGCCACTCCAAAAGGGAGTCAACTCCACCTCCACCTCTCCAACCGCCACTGTCGCCCATGTCGTCTCGCCTTACCCCTACGATCTCCCCTTCCCCTTTAGTGACCTCCCCTCCCTCTTCGACTCCAACCTCCGCTCCACCGCCTACGAGATCTTCGTCGCCGTATGCCATACTTCTTCTAGGAAATCTGTTTCTTCCGCCGCCGACTCTCCCACCGGGAGTAACAACCAATCCTTTCATTCTCCCTACTCGTCGGCACCAACAAGATGAAGAAAGCGTTGGGACTGAAGATGCCGTGATCGGGGTTGAAGAAGGGGAGTCCCGGGTTGGGTAACCGGTCGGCGTGGGGAAGGTGAAGAGACCCTTGACGGTTGGTGAGTTGACGAATTCACAAATGCGAGTGTCGAGGACTAATAACACCATGCAATAGTAGGGACGGAGAGAGACCGAAACTCCCTTATTAGGGGTTCTTCTGGCTCTATCTGTGTAGGTTGCCCTTTTCACTTACAGGTGATAGGGAGCCATCATTAGAGGTTAAGAAAGGGTGGGCAAAAACTCCATTGAAGAGCCATAGAGGTTGGTGTTACAACAGATGAAGAAGGAAAAGAAGAAATTTTTTTTAAAACTAAAAGGAGAAACAACGTTATTTCCTCTTATAATTTAAAAAAAATTAAATTCCTCGACCCACCGAGATCCAATTTTCTACAGCCGCCACGACAATACTGCTATGCCTTCAGTCTCCTCTGATTTCTCTCTCGTCACTATGTCCAATAGTGCTCCACTCTCCAGCCTTAGGCCACGTCGCCACGTTCTCATTCGCCAACGACAGGCACTCATCCCAACCCCAGGCAAGTTGTCCCTCATCTCATTTCCTCTTTATTTTTTACTAAATTTTAATTTTAAATTTTTTAAATAATTGATGATTAAATTGTAATTTAAATTAAATTTTTTTTAAACAAGTGGATGAAATTGTGTTTGAGAAATTGGGTCCAATTTAAATTCTTCTTTTGGAAAAGTTGGATTGTGTTTATATCACAGATTTGCAACATCCACTTGTTTCATTTTGCTTTTTCTTGTTTTGGTTGAGTTTCAATTCATTAATGCTTGTGAAGTTCAATAAAACTTCTTTAATTTGATTGCATTTTATAGTTCTAATTCATTTTATTATAGTTTAAGGCTGTTTATGATGTTTCTGTTTGTTTGAGATATATTTATCATCAAAATTGTTGCACAGAGATTTACTTAAGCTAGAGTGAAAGGTCTATAAAAGTTGACGAATGATGTTATTTTACCTGCCAGTGAAAGCATATTAGAATTGGAGGCAGAAAGAAGGATTTTTGTTTTTCATTTGCAAAAGGCATAAAAAAGAAAAATTGAAAGAGATGTATGAAGAGACAGATGTTTTTTTTCCTGTGAAAAGATGGATGTTTGTAACATAGCTAATGTTCTTAATAAATAATGGAGGATTGATTGTAATTATGTAAATAGAATTACTATTGGTTTCATAATATACTACTCACTACTAATAATTGTTGGAATTTGATATATGAATGAAATTTATTGCTTCTTAACTCATGCTTACCTAGACATGGCCAAACCGAATCGAAACTGCGGAACTGGATTGGTCAAAATTGAAATCGGCTTGAAATCGTGAATCACACAGTAAACATCGGCGTTCACGGGCCGGCTTTGGTGCAGGGGTAGTGAAAACCATTGAACCGCTAGTTAACTGTCGATTAGCCAACGGTTCAACTCTTATAAACCAACATTTTTAACCAAAATCAATAGTTTAACCTTCCCAAACGAGCAATTTTAATCAAAACTAGTGGTTCAACCTTTCAAAGCTAGCATTTTTAACTAAAATCAGTTATTCAACCTTTCAAAATCAATATTTTAAACTAAAATCAACAGTTTTAACATTATCTTAAAAAAATTAAAAAAAAAATATTTTGAACCAGACAGAACCAAAACCGGAGTTTTTGACCGAACTGATCAAATTGCTGACCAAACTGCCACAAACTGAAATTGAATTGAAACCAGAACCAAACAGCTTAGAATCGCTCCTAGGCGGTTTGGTTATGGGTCAAAGGGTTCTTGAACATGAATTACTGATTCGTGAACCATGGCAATATCTATGCTTATCACCTCTTTGATGAAATGTCATGAATAGTTTTTTTTTTTAATGGAGATTCAGTAATAAATTTTTTTGTTATGTTGTTATTGTGTTTTTGATTTCATGAGGGGGGAAAATAAATTGAACAACCCTTGTTATAATATATCTTGATTAATGTGCGGATTAATTTCAAGTGATTATTTTAGTATTTCTTGAGTAAGATGGAACGTGAACGTCACTTATATTGATCTTATTTTGTCACAAGCAGGGTCCAAAGAGGACTCTTTTAGTTTAACTGCAAAGAAATGCTTGCACGCATACTAACATAAGCAACTTAGCTAGCAAGATCACTGCAATAAATTCAAATATTCTACTACTTTTTGATGTTTGTGTATGGTTCTATTTGATTTTGAAGTGTCTTAAAAAACACAAAATTGTTTTAATTTAAAATTTCTTGTTTTTTTTAGTTAAAATTTTCGCTGAATTCACTGTTAGTTGCCATGTATTTATAAAAGAATTGTGCCCAGAAAAATGTTCTGCCTCCGTCCCTATGCAATAGTGAGTCAATCCGGCGACGGAGAAGAGGATAATGAGGCCCATGGCCCACCCAGTTCGCTGAATGCGTAGGGCAGGCCCAATACTCCTGCGCCAACAATAGCGATGAATACATTCGCGAAAGTTTTTGAATTGGTTGATAAAGGTGCCGGCTTTCCTATTAACGGTGTGTCTTCTCGCGGCGGTGGCGGCTTTAGAGCATGTGAGGAAGACGATGCTTCATTGTTTTCGAAACCCATGAGTTCTGCTCAGACGCTTGGTCGTTGTCGGCGGCGCTGTGTGTGTGTGAGATCAATAATGGAGGTGAAGACTAATCGTGATTGGTGAACGGAGATATTTTATCCGTTGTAATCTAATCAATACAAAAATACGACGTCGTTCTTCATTCTACAAGTGGGAAAGATGTTGACTTTTTTAAAATAGAACAGATATTTTAGGACCACTAACGGTGTGTGGAATAAAATTGCAACATTATGAGTTATAGGACCAAATTGGTATCTATTTACTAAATTTAGGGACTGTACTTGCACTTTCCCCGGAAAGGAAAACCAGAACAACCAGACCAGGCCCATGTTAGCAAGTCCACTGCGTCAACTAGATTTCGAAGAAGGAGAAATGAGCTGATCGCACTCATCTACATCGTAAGGAGATTTGTTGGAAGCAAAAATGACGAAAATGAGTTGCGACTTTCGGTGCCTCCTCCTTCCCGCCGTGGTCGCATTCATCTACATCCAAGTAGCCTCCAAAACAGCGTCGTTTTCTGTACTTCTTCTCAAATCATTAGATTCTAAAATTTCTTTCTTTTCTGTGTTTGTGACCATAGATGCGGCTTTTCGCGACGCAGTCGGAGTACTCGGATCGCCTCTCTGCTGCTGTACGTATACGTGTTCACTTGAAATCATCTAATTAGAAGTAATGGTTGTGTTACAGTTTCTGATTTTTTTTTTGGTTTCTGTGTGGTTTTATTGATAGATTGAATCGGATAATCACTGCACTAGTCAAATGAGGTTATTGATCGATCAAATAAGCATGCAGCAAGGACAAATTGTTGCTCTTGAAGGTTCCGTATTGTCAATTGCAGCATCTGCCTTTTCGTTTTCATTCTTTCGGAAATTTTAAAGCCTAGTAGCTGCATTTAAGTTTGTAGATTCTTCATTATATGTTAATTTATTGCTCGAGGCCTTAATTTTTTTTTGACAGAGCTCGAGGCCTTAATTTTAATGGTTGTTGAGTTGAGAATTTTTAGTGATAAGAGGAAATTATGAACTTTATAATTGTGGCAACTTTATATATATTTTTTAAATTGCAATTCGTCGTCGGGCTGTAATGACTGTGTGATATTCATTCTAGAGGAAAGGAAACCTCGATTGGAAGAGTGTGCGCAGTTGAAGGCTCGTCTCGAAGATTTTGAAAGTAAATACGTTTGTTCCTTACCTTGATTCTTTGTTCTTTTTATGTCTTATTTTAGATAACTCTGCTGTTTCCATTTGTGTTTGGCTGTATAGTTTATTGAGGAGTGTATTTTAAATCGAACAGTGATAAACTCTTTTACTTCCGCTTCTGAAGAAACTGTGGGTTCTTGCAATCCATAATTCTTAATTTCTTATGATGATAATACTAAAATTAAGATTGAGTGTAAAACCTCAAATTGAACGAAAATTAATATCTCTGTTTGTGTTGCTGAGGGGCCAATCAAACTTTAACTCATGTTTTTTTCTTGTTCGCTTCTTATTCATACCGATTAAGTTTTTCTTCAAGATTAACATAGTAGTTGTTCTTCATTATCAATTTTGTGGTATATTTAGTTTTTTTTTTTTGATAAGTTCATGGGATGTTCAGTTGCTCTTCATTATGAATTCTGTTTTATATTTAGTTGTTTCGAACATTCAAGAGACTTAAGACTCTCTTCTGCGGACTTTTTCAGGAAAAACCCTTCAAAAAGTGGTTGACAAGGTGAGTATTTAGATGGTAGTATTGGATATTCTGAGTTTTGCTTCTCTTGCAGCTATCATTTCTCCTAATTCAAGCCATTTTTCTGCCTTATTTCCTAGACACCTGTGGCAGCAGTTGTAATTATGGCGTGCAATCGGGCTGATTATTTAGAGAGGACAATCAATTCTATTTTAAAGTATGTTTCATCCTTCCTTGTTCTTTCTTTGAGCATTTAACTTGGGAGTGCATTTTAGATTGATGATTATTTTCTTACTTAACTTAACAGGTACCAAAGCTCTTTTGCTTCAAGGTTCCCACTATTTGTGTCCCAGGTGTTTGCATTTACCTTTTTATACCATGATTTACTAACTATAGGACTTTCAGCACTCTGCTTCCCTATATGCAGTATCTGACATCATAGGAGCTAGATTTATGGATGTTTTATTTATTGTTTTTGAATTCGTGTATGTGTACTTCCATGTTTTTAGGATGGATCAGATCCAGCTGTTAGAAGCAAGGCTATGAGTTATGAACATCTGATATATATTCAGGTGAACTAAGTTCTGTGTATTTGGTATTTTTAAACTGAAACGAGTTCTTAATTATCTTCGCTATAAACAAGAAACCATCATAAACACTTGAGGTGATAATTTAATTGCAGCACTTGGATTCTGAACCGGTGCACCCAGAAAGACCAAGGGAATTGATTGCGTACTACAAGATTGCACGTAAGTAACTTTTTATTCTTGTTTAACGGTCTTGTGATTATCACCTGCTTAGATGCATGTTCACTTCAGGCCATTATAAATGGGCATTGGATCAACTATTCTACAAGCACAATTTCAACAGAGTGATCATACTTGAAGGTAAATTATTCCTACTTTTAGTTGGGTCACATTTTTGCGTCTTATTTATTTATTTCTCTGGGTTAGTTGGTTGAGAGACTCATTTTGATGATTTTCTTTCCAACAAAATAAATTCTAAATTTCTGCTTTAAGCACAGATGACATGGAAATTGCCCCTGATTTTTTCAATTATTTTGAAGCCGCTGCAGCACTACTTGATAAGGATAAGTATGTGTCTTTTCATTATGTCAAGTTACAACAATGAAATCTCGTGATGACAGTTAAGGATCCTGGTTCTGATAGTGCTAATTCTTATTCATTTTTTCTGATCATGGTAGGTCCATCATGGCTGTTTCTTCTTGGAATGACAATGGCCAGAAACAGTTCGTGCATGATCCTTGTAAGACAGATTTTCATATGTGATTTTCTACAATCAATTTAAATAATTCGGGTTATAATTCTAATGTTGCTTTCTTCAATATGTCTTCATTTTCGTGTGTTGTGTGAGGAATGCTTTTTCTAGACCATCCATGGTTATTATCAACCAAATATTCTGTAAATTATTAACTTAGCACTTTTAGCTCCAGGTATCCTTTACTTTTTTTATTACATAGCTAAAGAAATCAATGTCAATAGAATACAGATTTTTTTTTTATGAAATCTCCATTCCTATATACTGCAAGCATTCTGGAGTGAACATGAAATCTCAGTCTGATATACTGCAAACATTATGAAAAGAACAATCTGAATATATGCTCTTCCCTGCTCTCTCTGCATTTGCAATTCTGTTGTATACCCCATGTGGAGATAATCTCTTACTGCAGTGAATTGAAGGAGTAGATGTTTGAATAAGTTGACACAAGTTCTCTAATATGCTTGCAAATGTATTCTGCAGATGCACTGTATCGATCAGATTTCTTTCCTGGACTTGGATGGATGCTGACTAAATCAACATGGGATGAACTATCTCCCAAATGGCCAAAAGCATATCCTTTTTAATTTCGCCTATATTATTTTGACTCAGATTTGTCAGAAGTTCTGTAGCATCTCGTCTAAATTTTTTCCTTGACAATGATTTCACTTACTGGGATGACTGGTTTAGGTTAAAAGAGAATCACAAAGGTCGGCAATTTCTTCGTCCAGAAGTGTGCAGAACATACAACTTTGGCGAGCATGTAAGTCGATCACATAGGAAATTATCTTTTGTTCAGATGCATTTCGATTCAGATTTCATCTTTTAAATTCTCTTTTTATGGTTGATGGAAAAATTTCCTCATCTGTACTTCCATTTTCTTCCGCCTGCTAGGCTAGAAAATCATGAACTTTTAAAGTAGTATGCCTTGGAATGACAGAGATGCTTACATGTTTAAGTGTTTAAATCAAAGTTCATTCTATATATCCTGACTAGAGGTTTTTCAATGTAAATGAATTCAAATAAATACTGCATTGCATTATAGAAGATTTTTTTGTCTAAATTAAATGGGTCTTGTTGGTGATGTCAGGGTTCTAGTATGGGGCAATTTTTCAAGCAGTATCTTGAGCCTATCAAGCTAAATGATGTGCAGGTAACCAAAGAATTTAGTCTATATGTTGTTGTGTCCAGTTTGATATGTTGCATTCAGTTGGAATTTGACTTTGTCTCTTCTTCAAGGTTGATTGGAAGTCTATGGACTTGAGCTACCTAATGGAGGTAACAAACAACTTTATGTAACAACGCTGAGAATAAAGGTCCATTCTATTCAATTTTTTTTATTGAATTTATATCTTCTTAGGACAAATACCTAAAGCATTTTGCCAACATTGTGGCAACTGCCAAACCTATTCATGGGAGTGATGTTCTCAAGGCTTACAATATAGAGGGCGATGTCCGTATTCAGTACAAGGACCAGCCAGATTTTGAACGCATTGCGCAGCAATTTGGTATTTTTGAAGAGTGGAAGGTAGTTTACTTATTCATGGATTTTGAGTATCGCTGCTAACATTTTGCTACATGACGTCCTTGATTTGACTTGCTAAGTTCAAATGCACACAAAGTAATGCTTCTCCTTTTTTTCTCAAAGGACCACAGATTTACTATTTTTACCCTGATGTATTTTCATAAATGTAGGATGGAGTACCAAGGACTGCGTACAAAGGAGTAGTTGTCTTTAGACACCAAACTGCCAGGCGTGTTTTCCTTATTGGTCCAGATTCTTTGAGGCAGCTCGGAATCTCTAATGCTTGATTGTAAAAGAAGATGAGACCGCATTATTTGGAGTTATTCGAATGGCTGTAGCAACACTATTGAAAAAGATGTTTTCTTCATTCACTTACTTCAGAGGTTGATACAAGTTCTTCTCTGTTTCTCACTGGGAGATGTTGTCAAGCAACTTGTTGAACTTGGGTAGAGAAACAGAAGAATGACAAAGGATTTCTTCATGCCGGGAGGTCAATCTGACACAAGCACTATTATTTATTGGATTATACAAATGAGGCATCTGCAATGCCCATAACCTTGATCAGTTTTTGGATTATAGCCATAAATGTATATTTCTTCTGCTCAAGATAGGCACCTAGAACTGTTAGTGCACATTGTTTTAAAATACATGACGCAGAGGTGGCCTTGAATTTTGTAGTCGTCACTTAGGACATAGAATTACTGAAGTTTTTGCTCAACAAATTTCTAGGACAGATAAGTTTAAAGGGAGATAATGTAACTGAAATTCTTTTTGTAACCCGTTTTTGAACATAACTTGGGGGCATCCAACGGTGGCCGGTGGGGCGACATTCCGCATGGCCAGTGGACCTTGTAAATATTATTGCCGGGCAACTATGAAGTTGACCCTTTACGGGGTGGTGTTATTAGAATAGAAGAATCAAACTTGCAATAAGAGAATGGTTAATATAGCAGGGCCAACAGAGGTGGAGGCAGGAATGACCGTAAGAGAATGATGTTAACGAATGAGAAAATATAAGAGTGAAATGATTCCCGGAATATAGGAGAATTTGAGGAGAAAATGGCTGTGCTGGTTCAAGGATGGATATGAGGTGCTTCATTATTATATAGGTGTTGTGTTGGTATTCAATTGCAAAAACATAAGTGGTCGTTGTACTGGAGATTTTTATTATGGTGCAGTAATTTTTTTTTAACTATTTTTCACTAATTAGGGTGATAGAGGATTGTTTTTAAACTTGTAAATTATTTGCAAAATAAAGCTGAAAATATACGGATGAGCTTGAATCTTATAAAAGACCAAGGCAATTGTATTTGACGATTCAAATTTATCTTCGTTGGCAAGTGTACAGGCGGCGAAATAATTAGCATATAATGCTAATTATGATGTCATACATTTAATTTTGCTTTTATACAACCTTATTAATACACTGAAACGAAAATAAGTTTAAATTCTATAACTAAACAGAAATTGTAACGCGATGAAGAGGTTGTATACACAAAATGCGAACTTCCATTATGCGACAAATTTTTTCTGTTGAAAATAGGTGAACGTAAAAATTAATGCAAGCAATATATGTTCAATGTGATTTAATAGATAATAATCTTTAAATATATATATTCATTTAAAGTCCATATGTCAATTAGATGGGGAGACACTTGTCAAAAGTTAGGAAAATTTTTCTAAAACTTTAAATATATATATTAAATTGATATATAAAGAATTTTGTTTTCTTTTTAACAACAAAATATCACTTGTCTTAAAATTAAAGTGACACTTGTCGAAAGTTGGGGAACTCCCTAGCTATTATATATACAATAGACTTTATACAAGAATATTCTATATAAGAATAACCTCTATTTTATTATAACAAATTTTGGTCCCAACTTGAGCTAGTTATAAATAGGAATAATCTCTAAAATATAATAAGTTATAAATTTTTTAAGTTCCATATTAAAGAAATATACCTCTATGTAGTAATAATATATATATATATATATATATATTATGTTACATTGATATAAAGGACATTAATAATTTTAAAAAACTATTACATTTACCTATAAAAGACTTTTGTACTTATTTATATAAAATTAGAAACATATAAATTCTAATTTAAAAGTCTAAATATTTTAATTTTTTCATTGAATATTCTATAAAAACTATACACACAGTCCACTATCTCAATTAATCTTAGGTGATATTATTTCATCTTTCTTAGTAAAGAGTAAATCAATGTGTCAAACAATTTTACATAAATATTTTTCAAATAATAATTATTAGAGAGTTCTTACTATTATTGCCATTAAAGTGGATACTTTTGGATGTTAGAAATTTTTTTTGTACGAATATCTCTATTTAATTATAATATCTCAATTAAAATACAATTACTTTGGTCCCAAAATTATTCTTATATAAAAGTTTTACTGTATATTGATTTTACACAGATAATTGGTTACTGATTTTGCTTTCTTCTCTACGAGTGCATCTATTGTAGTGTTTGAAAGTCTTAACATCTTCATATGGGCAGCGTCTGTTTCGAATATACATTCTACAACATGTACATAAACTTCTTCATAAGTTCTCAAAGAGTTTGGAGGGACCAAGGCCACCTTTGGTGGCCTCCTCTCTCCGCCACTGAGAGCGACCGCACCGACAAGGTCAATTCGGTTCTTAAATGAGAAAAATGGAACCGACTTTGTGTTTTCTTTGCCAGTAAGAATACCATCCATTGAATCATGAATTTTCCTCTTGAACCAAAGAAAGAGTTGGTCCAGGAAGATTACAAAACACGTCTATTAGGGATCGAAGGATCAATCAATGGTACCAACAAACTCAAATAGCAAACAACATAGAGAAACAATCAAAATAGAAAGAACGCACAACTTACGTAGTTCGGCTTTTAAGTCTACGTCTATGGGTGAAAGAGGAGTAAAATTCAGTAAACAAAATAAGGATTATAAGAGTGGAAAATATCTCAAAAGAAACCAAAGCCTAATTCACCGGATGTTTGTCCCTCAAGTTTATAAAATAAACCCAAAGATTTAACAATATTTTGTAGCTAAAACAAGAGACCAAACAAACACTAATACTTTCTCACCCCTCACCACCCAGCTGCTGTTCTTTCTTTCTTCCTCACTACTCTCTCTTGGTTCTCTAGGTTTTCTGCCGTGGCTCTTCATTTGACCAAGTGAAAAACTTGGTTAGGCTTGATTCTTGGTCACCAAGAATGAAGTTGGTCACCAAGAATAGAGAAAGAGGATTAGATGTGTTGAGGCAACATAATGTTGACTTGGACTTGCACTTAAATGAGCCATAAAAAAAATTCAAGACATAAGAGTCTGGGCACGTCAATGTCCAATGGCTGCTGCTGCTGCTGCTGCT
>CAODLS011741368.1:0-13030 GCA_948243855.1 Flueggea neowawraea | reverse complement strand
CTAACAAAAGAGGCATATTCGTACAGAGAGAAAGACAGGATGCCACGGACTTGGAATTATCAGGTTGATGCTGATGTTGATCGGAAACCTGGTTTGTGGCCACCAGAAAACAGAGCTGATAACCCTTCATTACATAATCCCTTGCTTCGGCAAGAAAGGATGGGTTGTGGTTGCTTAGGTGCTATTTTTTAGTGGGAAGCGTTCTTCTTGATCCTGATCTTGAGAAGCAAGCGTGGCTTGCCCCTTTCCAGGAAGAAGGAGAATCCCCTCCTCCAGCTTTCATTTTGAAAAGAATAGAAGGAATGAAAAATGAGCAAGCAATTTCTGAAGTTCTGTGTTGGTGGAGAGACCCAGCAGAAGTGAAGAGAATAGCAGCCAGGAAGGAAGACATTTACCAAGCTTTACATGGTAGTGTATATAGTTTACGGAATGGGTCTGAAGAGTTTGTGAATGTCTTAATGCATTACAAGATACCAACGCCCAAGAAATACTCTTGAGACTGCAATTGGAACCACTGGGATCAAAAGCTGTTTCACTGCTATTGTAGCAGCAGAAGATGTTCACAGGGGCAAGCCTGATCTGAGATGTTTATTTATGCGGCGCAGCTTCTAAAGTTCATATCCGAGCATTGTATTGTCTTTGGGAACTCTAATCAGACCGTGGAGGCAGCTGACGATGCACAGATGAAGTGCATTTGCAGATATTGAATCACCAGAATTTGGGTCTCTGGAGCTAGAGATGGAGCTGGAGGAGGAGGAAGAATATCCATCGTCCTCAGTAGGAGTTGATGACATATTCTGGTAGCTACTCTGAATTGTACAGTTTCATTTATGCATTATCTGATTCTTCAGAAAAGTAGTCCTTATATGTAGTCTCTTGTAGTATTGTTAATCCATAAATTCCTTGTGTGCTGTGTATGCCTCTCAAGTTGAAATTTTCAGATTTGTTTGTTTTGTTCTGTTAGAAGATAGAAGTATGGCGTGGGAGGCATTTACGTCTTATCTGTAGATTTATGATTTTTTTGTGTTAGTTTGTGGTAGATTGTAGATTGATGAAATTTTTGTGTGTTGTCTTCTGTGGTAGATTAATTGACCGAGTCAGCAGTAGATTGTCTTTTGAGAGTACATTATGCTTGAATCACAGTTTCGATGATCTGATTGTCATTCTTCAGGCGGGAGACCTGTAATTATATGCTATTTGGACTTCAATTATCTAATTTGGTTATAACAGAATAGAAACCTCCATGTATTATTGCTACTTTTTGTAATTTCTTCCGATTCAGTAGTCATATTTTTTGAAGTCCAGGTTTTATTGCAGAGATGAATAATTCCAAAAGGGGTACATGTAGAAGGACACAAGCATTGCTACAGCGTACAAATATACATTGGAATTGGAGGCTGAGACTGGTTTGCGAGTGCTTTTCGGGTCAAGAACTGGTTCCCAAGCGCTGTGTAGTGTTGGGTTGTGCATATGCAAACATGAAACGTTGTGTCACAAGTTGTACAACTAGGATGACCATACTTCTTGGTTCTAGCAATCGTTGTTACTGTTGCGTTTGATCAATGTCATTTCTGCTGCTACTCCTGGCACATTTGATTTTATCACATTTTCACCTAGCAATAGCGTTACAAAAAGAAAAAAAAAAAAAACAAGAAGAGTCAGTCTCCAAAACTCATGGAAAATATATACTCAAACAGATAATTTTAAACCCTTATGTGTTATCTGTCAAATTTTCTCTGGGATTCGAAATTCTGCCATTCAATATGTAAATTTCACTCAAAAAAGCTATATATTTTAGTGCTACCAAAGGAAAAAGCTTCATCTGTTAGCATATGTAAGTGCTATCACAAACTATCCAAAACTTATTGCCCCATCTCTGTTTTTAAGTTCAAAATGAATAAACAAAGCATTGTTTGAATTTAAACTCAGCTTCAAAACCATAAAAAGTATCCACAAATGAATTCCGTTAATAGGTCAATTCCCATGAGTGATTATAGAAATGGAATTGTTGTTGGCGAGAGTGAGAAATAAAATTTTCCACTTACGTGTTATACCGCTTAGTATGGCAATTTGCATTAATATTTCTTACAAGCTTGTCTCAAGAACATAAAAATATTGATTTGCTTTCTGCAATATCTTCTTGTTACAACTGAAGAGAACACCAAAACTTCTGATATTCCCGATACCTCCTTTTAAGCCTGTTTTGTAAGGCTGCATGCTCATGCATAAGCTCCAGTCTAGGTTGCCGAAATGAAAAAAAAAAAAAACTGCCTTTAAATATAATATAGATGATGTCTCACTTGTCTCCTTAATTAATTGGTTGCATTTTCTTCTCAGTAATTGGTTACATTTTCTTCTGCTTAATTCGTCCACAAAAAATATCTACTGCCACCACCTTCCTACCTAATTGCATGAAATCAAATCATTTTTTCCTCGTGTTTGGAGCTACACATACAAGGTTTGTTTGGAGCTTTGTGGCAACCCGAAGGGCATTTTATGTCTTTTAACTACACATACAAGGTATAGGTCTATTGCTGAAGCTTTGTGTATCAGGAAGGTGTTAAACTGGTTTAAGGAGTTAGCGACTGCTAATATGGTTGTTGCTATTGATGCGTTGCTGGTGGCGAATGCTGTAAACGATGGGGACGAGGATAATTCCTACTGTGGAGCCATTATCTCTGATTGTAGAATGCTGCTTATGTCTTTAGAATCTGTTAGTGTGCTGTACAATCCTAGAACTACCAATGTTCTAGCGCATAGGCTTGCGAGGGGTGCTAGCCTTTTGCATTATCGGGTTTGGGGTGGTCCTTTTGATTTTTTCATACCTTCCGCATTGTATTCTGCTGGTGCTTTTGAGTAATGAATGAAGTTTATTCCAGCTAAAAAAAGTGGCCAAAGGGGGTGTTCTAAAAGTTTAGGGGGCGTTGGATACATATTAATTAACCCTTATTAACCCATTGTTGTTTAGATTTAAAAAGCTCATAATCCACCCACCTTCATCTTTTTGTACAACTGCATATACCAGAATCTAGTAGGTTTAAAAAAAGTCCACATACTTGCATAAACAAATACCCACTTAACATTGCTGTGATTTGTAGTCTTGAAACGTGGAGGTAACGATCCGCATGACATAAGAGGGTGCGAAATCACATCGCAAGCCACGTTAAGAGATCCCTACAAAACTGGTCAAAGTCTTAATTAATCAAAATTGAATTCGTCTTGGAAGCATGATCCAACGGTTCAATCTGATTATAAAAATATGAAAATGACAAAAGAAATGTCAAAGAAATCTTCTTCTTTGGTACATGCATTGTTGTGCTGTTTCTAGGAAGAGCCAAATGTTTACGTCTAACTCTCTCTTTGTGACTTTGTCCACCGATACTAGTTTTCTTTCTTTCTTTTTTGACACTTACCCGAACCTAGTTAACAGACATAAAATTTTGGGAAATTTATTGCCCGTTGGGTATACTTTATACTTTAGTGTTTGTTTTTAAAAAAAATGCAAAGGCAGGTTATATAATAAAAAAGTAAAAAAATATGCCATAAATAAATATCACCTCATATATGCTCAAAATGCTTTCTGTTTTTCTATAAGTGATTTGTTTTTAATTAGATCCTTTAGTTGTAAAAACAATTTGAATATTAGAAATTGCCAATAGATTAAAAAATGTAAAAAAAAATTGAATATTAGAAACTGCCAATAGATTAAAAAATGGATTGGTTAAGAGACGTGAATTATAATTGTTAGAAAATGGATCCACTCATACCGGAATATGGGTGGAGCCCGAAACTAAATTCGATTAAGTATGTGGTTATTACACTATACACCCATAATACTTTACAATATTTATTTCGTAAGGGCAACTTTTACATATTACAGATTTAGTTTTCAATATTTTCAGATTTACAAATATATATTTTCAAATTCAAAAAGATGTATTTTCAAATTCACGGACTCTTATTTATATGTTGTATATATGTTATTTATATGTTATCTATATATTGTATATATGTTATTTATATATTGTATATAAACAACGTATAAACAAGTTCTAAAAAAGTTTTTAAAAAGTCTGAAATATAAACAGATTATAGACAAAACCTAAACAAGTTTAAGACAAATCCATAGAAATGTAATTTAGAAAATTTTGCTCACACAAGTGTAATTTCGAAAAATCTTTCAAAATATTGAAAATTGGCTTGTAAACCAGTAATATCAATTTTTTGTATCGTACTTATGTAAACGCCCAATTAAGTATCCGATAGATCCATATTCCTAATGAGTTTTAATGAATAAGCTCTACATATATTGTAGGAGAGTTCACATAGTACCAATATAAATAGATGCATTAAAATCTTAATTAAGATTGGTTCTTTTAGTCATTATACTACACACAAAAAACTTTCATCCACCTAGAACTAGAAGAGTGTGCTGTAGGCCTTAGTGTCTAGATGGAAAAAATATTGTTTTTTGTTGCACACTCAACCATTTTTGTAAGATGATCATCCTTGTAGCTCTTACATTGCAAATACATACCTCGTTTCCGTCGTTCCAACGAAAGTGATTCTTAACGACTAGTAACGAGTTATTTATTGTGTATCTAATCGAGTTCTTCCATTACACGTTTTGAGGTAAGTCATTAATCTTCTACTTAATTATTTGTTAATTATATATTATTTATTCTTATTTGAATACTTTCAATAATCCCATGAGAAAAAAGATATGAAAGGAACGAATGGTTCAAGTTTCAAATATTTCAACCAAAAATTTTAATTCATGAATGTTTAGAATTTCAATCACAATGCTGAACATGGGTAACGCCGGAATTGACCGATTCCAAAATTCTTGAATCTTAATGGTTTCAGTCTACACTAGGTAATTTTATATTTTTTATTAATTTATTTCAACAGTTATTTATTTACGTTTTTGAGTGAACAAAATCAACCCGTAAAACTAAATCAGCTAGACTAACTTAACTTACGAATTTCCTGAAATCTACCTTCTCTATTCTGTCACCAACGCAGAAATGATGATAAGTCTATGCCACTCCATTGCAACTATGATGTTAATTATTGTTTTAATTACATATTTCTCACTCAAACAATTTTTAGCTATAAATATCAATGATATTTGAGTGTCCCTTTTTTTCACTTTTAATCAATAAAATCCATAATTAACCAAAACACCAAATCTTGATTATTAATAAGACGATGAATTTACACACAAAGAGTGCAATTTACATTTATATGAAGTGACCTTTATCCATTCTTGCACAGATCATTTTGTCCTCCCATCAAAAACACTAATAGTTGTCTCAGTTGTGGACCATAAACGTAAAATACAAAACCTCTCCAATAAATAGAAAATAAATTTTATAAATTTTTTTAGTTAAAACTAATAGTTCAATGACAAATATATATTGTTGATTTTGGTATTTTATTGATATATTAAGGGGCAACAAAATACCGGTATTATCAAAAAAAAGAAAAACGAAAAACGCTCCATTTCCATCCAAAAAAGATGTTATGATGACAGAAATATTAAAAGAAATAGACACTGACAAGACCAAATTAACAGTTACAGTTTGGTCACTCACACTAACAATGTTTACAAATGTACCTCAAAATGGAACAAAGCAAGCTTCACAGACTAACTAAACCAGCTTTCACCTATGTACCGACCTCAGCGAACCTCACCTATGCCAGCTTCGGCAATACCGAACCTCTCTCTCTCTCTCTCTATCACGCTCATATATATAAAAAGAAACTCAATTTATTTTCCTTTATAGACTTCTAAATAACAACAAAAGCATAGCATAGACTTTTCCATCAAAGCTCATCAATCCAGAGAGAATCCAAAAGCGCGTCTCTTTGATTCTTTTTGTTCCGATTTCCAGGTACCCTCTTCGATTCTGTTCATGTTCATGATGTAAAGACTCGATCTTTGTTTCGTTTTGGAGGAATTGAGAGTTGAGTAAATTTGTGATGGATTGTGGGTTCTTTTTCGTAGGGATTTTGATGGAATTATGTTGAATTTGAGTTTGAAGATTATTTGTAAGTGTTAATTTTGTTGAGAAATTGAAGGGAAAGGAATTGGTAGTGCGAAGCAATTTTTGTTTTCATTTTTAATTTTGTCTGCGAAAGTTGGAGGGTTATAGTGACAGAAATAGAAAATGTGAGTGCGCAATTGAATTGGGGTTATTGTTCTGTGCAGTTTTTTAAGTGGTTTACATGGTGTGAGAGTTTGATTCTTTGTATTTTTTCCCTTTTTTTGGGCTCAAAGACGAAACTTCATTAGTGAAGCTCCGTAGGAGCAACATTACATAATGTAGAAGATGTTGAGAATTTGATCATACTTCTGACTTTTCTAGCGTTTTTAATAATCTGGTTCCAGACAATGGTTGACTATCAGGGTTTTGCGTTTTTTTGTTCGGATTTTATATGATCTAATGGAGAATTTCGAAAGAAATCGGTAATTTTCTGTTTGGTTGCGGAAAATCTTACAAGACACTAAAACTGGAACTTGATTTACTATAAATTTAATAATTTAGCTGGTCCAAACAATAGATTTCGAAGATGAGAAAGATACGAGTTTCCGAATGGCTTAACGCAATGTGTTCGCAAAATCACCTAGATTCATCATCTTGTATTTACAAAACAATTAAGCTCTTCATTGTTTTTTAAAGCTTGGAACTTTGATGTTTGTTACTGCAATTCTTTTTACTGTTCTCCCATGGTTCTTAACTTCAATGGAATAACCTGCACTTTTATGAAATAGCAGAAGTTTTCATCCAAACACGAATGAGCGATAACCTAGTTATGAGTGCTGCCCATATCATAACACCTGAAAGCTCGCAAATTGCTGAAGGAACTGAGGTACCAGGGTCTTCTGGTGAGTGTTCATCTTCATGCAGTGCAGGGGAATACTCTTGTGTCATTGATGTAGAAAGAGTGAGAGAACATGGTGTATCTGAAGAGGAAGAACCTCTTCTTCAGACATTGGAGTGTCGCATTTGCCAAGAGGAGGATAGCCTCAACAACCTGGAGAGCCCCTGTGGTTGTACTGGTAGTTTGAAGGTATTAGTTACTGTAATATTCTTGATTTAATGATTAAGATTAGAATATGTTTTACAAATTTAAATAAATTTTTGATGTCTCTTCTCTATATTTTTAAGTTGTATGAACTAATTATTTAGGCTGACAAGTTTTTGTTTTCCAGTTTGCCCATAGGAAATGTGTACAGCGGTGGTGTAATGAAAAGGGAGATATAACTTGTGAAATATGTCACCAGGTAAGAACATTCTTGAAGTATTTAAGCCTTGCATTAGTGTTAGTTAAGGATGCTGTTGTTGTAATTCCAAAATTAAGTTTCAGAGTGCAAATGTGTTTGGCAAGGAGAAACATAAGCCTTCTTCTTTTTCCTTTTATATTATTAATCACCTTTCATTCATCACATGTTTGAATACGTCTATGAGATATGATCTCTAAAATTTGATCCATTTACTAATTATTTTCCTCATTTACAGCCTTATCAGACCGGTTACACCGCTCCACCACCTCCTCCCCAAACAGAAGATGTTACGATTGACATTGGGTAAGTTTCAATTCTGTCTGTAGGCAATTTGATACGTAGAAAGCATGATTAATTGATATGCCTGTGTGACAAAACCTTCGCATTATTTCTCATAGGATAATGTTGGGTACCTTGTATCAATTTTGACACATTTAAATTTCCACAAACATATTTGTACTGTTGTTAATGACATAACACTTATCAGTTTTGATCTTTATTTAACAGTGAGGGTTGGACTATTGCCGGCACTCCTTTGGATTTACATGATCCTAGAATTTTGGCCATGGCAGCGGCAGAACGCCATTTTCTGGATGCTGAGTATGAAGAATACTCTGATACCAGCACTAGTGGAGCTGCATTTTGTCGCTCAGCAGCTCTTATTGTAAGTCACTTGCCTTTTCTTTTTCTCTTTCTTTTATGTCCCCTTCTCAATTCTTAGTTATAAAAGGATTGCATCATTTGGTAACATTACAATGTTTGTGCGCTTCTCGGTCTTCATGAAACTATCATCTAGAAAGTAGAAATGTTATTGATGAGAAATATCATCATTGTCTGGTCGTGTGATGTTTTCGTTCATTTGTTTTGTCATCTTGCTTTCTCTTATATTCCTTCTTGTTCCTTGGCTCTGCAATAGTTATGCAGCATGTGGACACTATCAGTTGTGATGTGGCTGCGTCAATTTGCTGTATCTGGATAATTTATTTCTGCATATTGCGTACACTGCTATATAGGAAATTACCGTCTATTTCATCTATACGTTTCATTAAGTCTCGCATGAAACATGAGGCTGTATATAATGTGGTTGTGGTTCTGATCGCATTTTTTTTCATTTCCTTGACAGTTGATGGCTCTCCTGCTCTTGAGGCATGCTATGTCCCTCATTAATACAGATGGGGATGAAGATGTTTCTACATTTTTCTCGGTAAAGGAGATGAGACTTTCCAATATGTTTAAAGAAGATGTGCGTGATCCGATTGTTAATCAAAATTGTTTTTCTTTGGCAGCTTTTCATGCTCCGGGCTGCTGGTTTTCTTCTCCCGTGTTACATCATGGCCTGGGCCATCAGTATTTTGCAGCGAAGAAGGCAACAACAGGTTGGTTTCAACCTCTTACCTTTTTCTATAATTCTTTTTGTTGTTAATTTTTTTTTAAAAGTCTGTTCATTCTTTGTGCAATTTCCATGAATTTAAAATGTTGATGCTCTTATATATTTGAAGTGCTAAATAAATTCTTTGTACTACTTTTTTACTAAATCAGGAAGCAGCAGCGCTTGCAGCAACTGAAGTTGCAATCATGCTAGAGGCTGGCCGGCGTCGGGGCCTGCAATTTGCATTGGCGTCTGGACCAGCAGTAGCTCCCCAGCAAACAGCGACTCCCCACCACGAACCACTTGAATGATATGGACAAATTAACTAAAGTTGGTGAAGTCGAAAATCATCCTGATATTGCCAATTGTGCCTCTTTAACTGCTTTATTTCAAAAACTTATACATGTTGCAAGTTCCTGATCGAACAAACCCGAAAGAAAAGAAAAGGAAAAAGCAATGTATGAATGTACATAAATTCCTTATTTTGCAGCAGCCTTCTTTCTGCTGCTAGGGAAACTTTTTATTTTGGCAGTTTGGCGGAGCTGTTTTCTACAGATTAAAGTTTGCAACACATTGTTTAACTTCTGGCTTGCTTACGATTAATTGATTATAGAAATACATGCCTTGTCGGAATGATTGTTTACACATGTACAAGCTTGGAATTTCAGGATTTTTTTTTTCTTTTTTTGTGGCTCAAACAAGAATTTAGTACTGTAATTTTACCCCCTCAATGCTGTACTGTTGGTCTCAATATTTCACTGTGCTGATTTCAAGTTCATCTTCTGGTCATTTGTTAAGTTTGTTGAAGATAATCTTGTATCAAGTATAATCTAGCGACTCTTGATTGAGTGGATTGGACTCAAGTGGAGTTGAGGAGTGGTCGCTAGGGTCTGAATCGAGGTTTCAATTTTTTGGAGTCGGGCGCTTTTTTAGGAGTCGGATGGGTGGTATTAAGTCGAGGGATCATATCTGATCATTTGATGGTTTTTAATGAAAGGCAATACAAAAAAAAACTTGCAAATTTAGTTTCTTTCGCTCATGGTTTTTCTTAGCAAAGAAGTAGTCAAACTTTGCTTGCAAGTAGATCTTGAATAGAGAAAAGAATATATGCCCAAGTAAATGTGTGTAATGTAGGCAATGTGGAGAGGAAGGTGGTCATAAAATTACAGGGCATAATATACATAAGCTCCCAAATGCAAGAAACCTGTTAGAACAGTTTTTTTAAAGTTAAATGTGATGTTGAAGGATGATTTTGAAAACAACAAGTAGCTTATTTCTTTTGCTTTATTCAGTTTTAAAAAGGTGGATCTAAGCTCATCTGACTTTGAGCATGACCAGTTCATGTTCCTCCATTATAAATTTCTAGTAGTATATATTTTTCCCCTCTTTTTCTTTATTTCTTTCTTCTTTTCTTTGTCCAAGTTTAGAATGCACCAATTATCTGCATTCAACTTTCATGATGAGAAATTTAAATACAAGCTTGTATTGCTAATTCAAAAGTTGAAATATGAGAAATTCCAAATATGGGAGTCTTCAAAAACTTTGAAGGGAAGGCATAAAGGAAATCCATATAGCACAAGAAACCAAGATTTTGATTTTCTTTTTCTTTTTTTTTTTTGGGTTTGTATGGAGAGAAGAGCTTGGAATTCTAAAGTTAAGTTTGGGGCATAAAGAAAGAAAGTGAGTTTTGGAGAGGCTGCGATGATGTTGTGTTGCTCACCCTTCATTCCCAACATCTCTGCTTTTAATGCCTTTCTTGCTCCTGTTACCATTCTCTCTTAACATGTGTCTCCCCTCTCTCTTTGCTTTCTGCTTTTTTAACACCCAAGCCAACTTGTTTTTTTTTTTTTCTATATCATTCTCTCTATAACAACAGTATTTTATAGACATTTGATTAATCATTAATGGTTGAATACAAATACCAATGAAAAAGTTAACATAAAATTAAAAACCAAATTGATTCGTTGATCGCTAATATTTGAAGGAATTCAAATGAATTATATTCGTTAATAGAAAACTGCAATGGTGATGATGAATAATTGTAGCAAACAAACATATCAATGGAATCATAATTAAACACATTTCACCATTGGATCCTTATATCCAATTTTAGTAAATTCAACTAAAAGCTTCACTGGTTCAAGCCAACGGCTATGGCTAATTTGGTCAGAGAAATTGCATCACAGGGTGGAAGTTACATGCCAACATGGTCGGATGATGTGGCAAGTCGGCTAAGAACAAGGGAATTTCGGAAGAATGGAATATGGATGACTAGGTCTTTGGTTTGGTAAAAAAGAGCAACGGAAATGATAAGGAAATGTGGGGAAACTCAAATGAAAAGATACTTATCTTCCCGAGGATATTGTTCCAACTCCAACTTTTTGTTCAAACCTGTCAGAGTCTTCTAAAACAACCTTAGAAATGCATATATATCTCGAAATCTATTGCCTCCATGACAGGCTCATGATTGAAGTGAATCTTAACACTTCCCCACATGTTTCTGGGCCCTCTCGAGTTCTTTATAGTCTTCCGTATCCCATGAAAGGCATTCTACAGTCTTGTTCTTGGTGGGTTATAAGCCTTTAGCAGCATAACTAAGAGAGTGCAGTCTCAGACATTGCCACTCATAATTCTCTCATCATTGCTTCTTACAAGAAACACACACACACGCACTTAGTCCCTTCTTGTTCTTTCTTTTAAGTATATCATTACAATCATGAGTTTTATGTTTCATAGAGGGGTCTTGATCCTCCTTCTTTGCATTAGTTTCTTAGCTCTTGAACCAGAAAAAGTTTCTTCCATCAGATGGAACAGGGAGTTGATGGAATTTGATCAAAGTAGTTCACATATGGTAAAGACTGATGCTTTGAAGCATTTGCAAACCACGGTGAGCTTTGCGCCATCACCATCGCCATCTCTGATATATGATCCTAATCAGTCAAGCAAAAGAAAAGTTTCGAAAGGATCGGATCCGATTCACAACAGATGTTGACAAGCTGAATCTGTTTCAGAAGTGGTAATGTTGTTGTTCTTCTTTTATGTTTGAGCAAAGGAAGTGGTGGCTTGAGGCTACTAACTGATGCAGATGAGGAAAGTTAAGGTAGTGGGTAGTTTCCAGCTTCCTCAGTTTGGTTTTGTTGGATACTTGGAACTTTCTAGTAGTTTCATTTGTTTTAGACATTTTGTTGAGATGAGGTTGCAGCAAAAGCAAATCTGTGAGCTAGCACCATTCCATGTTGTATAAACTTCGGTCTTGATCAATAGCCAAGTATAGTTAAGATCATGAAGCTAGCTCTTACACAAAGAAACGTAGTTTTTTTTTTCCTTTTTCCTTATTTTTTCCCAAGAAAGTTTACATGCGTTTTTGTATGACTAGATATTGCATTTTGCAATGATATACTGAAAAACATTTCCACAGCTATTACAGATCTTTTCCACCTATAAATCTCTCTGTTTCTGAAAACTGAATGCTACTAACAACATATAAAATGAGAGTAAGTTGTCAACGTTGTTTGTGCAGCAACCTTTCATCAGCAAATGTTGTGGTTTCCAGAACTAGAAACTGTAATGATAAAATGAACTCTTTTTCATATCTTCAGGCTTATGTTAGTACATGAAATGGATGAATGAATAGGATCAAGAACTAAATTATCTAAGATACCCATTTGACAGTATTTGATATACGAATGCAACAGACAAGAAAATTGGTTTAAGGACTACATACAGAATTTCCTTTCTTGTGAGAAACCAAGGTTGTATCTCATCCAGAAACCTGGAAATGCCACCGAACATCATTTTCGGCACATATGATGCATGGCTGAAATGTATCCTAAGACTCGCACGGTTACTTGCCACTCAATCAATTCCCTATAGCAGCCTCAGATCTGTGGTATCTGTTTTTCCTGTTAAGTTTCAATCTCACGAGAGACATCTTGCGAGATACAGCCTCCCAAATCATATCAACAGCATCACCAGGCTGGGATGGATATTTATATTCAAAGTGTGGCGCGATGTCCTTCAGTTTTTCCCACATCTTCGTCCACTTGTCTTGCTGAATTCCACGTAGAAGATTCAGCAAGTAACCTTTCTTTAAAGCATCAGACGCACGGACAAATATACAGAAGTCCGAGTAGTCCAAGACATCTTCGAATGGTAGCTCAATGTCATCACTTATTATCACAGGAACACAGTGACTCACAATGACATCAAAAAGGCGATTTGAGGATGGGGTGTCGCCAGCAATGTTTAAGCAGAATTTAGACAAGGCCATCCCTTGGCTCGCCGTGTTGACGCCATTCCCATGGGCAGTTCCAAATGTGAAGTGTACATCTTTCTCATCTTTGAGAAGGTAATATAATTCTTGGCGAATA
>CAODLS011741187.1:0-16984 GCA_948243855.1 Flueggea neowawraea | reverse complement strand
TACAAAAAATAATTAGGTCATAAGAAACACCCAGTAAGTCTTCATATAATCACAACCCTCGGAATCATCCCAAACTTATTCTCTTATCCTCCAAGTCCGAATCATGATAGAGGGAACCGTTTTATCTTTATATTACTTGTTATATTCAGTAACAGAACACTAATGCTTTTCCTGAAATGATCTGTTCAAGCTTGTGGAAAGAAATTAAAAAGGACAGCCAACTGAACAGAGAATATAGTCGACTAACCACGCTATCAAGCTCCAAACATGTTGATGTTTTGCTCTCAATAGTATCTGCAACTTGTACAGCTTCAAGCCACCACGACTCATTATCGCAGCCCTCAACATAGTCATCATCCTTGAAAAGTGGAAGGTATTCGCTGTTATGGCTTGTCAACCACATTTGATGCACCATTTCCACGGAATTCTTAGAAAGTGAAGGATCACATATCAAATCCATGGGGATAAGTCGTACGGGAGACTTGTAACCTGGTTCCATCACTGGTATCAGTATTGAGTAATTTACTAATTCATCAAAAGACAAAAGTTCACCAAACAGAAAGTAAAACTTTTCGCACCTCGGCAATCTGGATCATGACATTTCTGATAATAAAATCCCATTTCAAGTCAACAACATAGATAACTGAACCAACGAAGAGAGTAAGTATCAAAGTTTGTACAAGATGCATGAAAATTTCGTGAAAAATGGCAACTAATATTTATGGTTAAAAGTAATATATTACAAATAATTAGCTATCGCTCTATGATTGGTAAACTCATTCATTGCAGAAAACAAATTTAAGGTGATAAAGTACCATGATTGCTTTTATGCTCTCTACCAATTCGTTCACAATATCTGTTCCTTGACATGTTGTAGACAATCAATCCGTATTCTGAGAACCAGTACCAGCTTCGAATTTTACCTAAATATGTAAAAATTATTCAGCATAAGGTGATTTCATCCATTCTTTATAAAAAAGGTGAGACAAGAAAAGACTATACGTCACCTGGTGAACTTCCAATTGAACAAATGGATTCTACAAATTTGTCGACGGCCGGGACTGGTGACTTCCTCATGAGATACGTTGTTGAACCATTAGTCGGCTGACTATTGACCAATGATTCTTGGGTTCTCTTGCATTGTCTATAACTGTAAGCCAACTGCAAAAATCATTTGTATATTGATTGGAAGTCAATGCATTCAGGTAAAAAATCATCTGAACACATTGTCATGGCATTTGGAGCCATGAGAAACTAGGGTATTGTAGATATAACACAGTGAAAGATGGCGTAACATCAAATACAGAGCTTAGAACTACCTCTCAGTCAAAGTGCAGGGTTTTCACGCAATCCAAGTCCATTTTGCAGACTAGAAGTCTCTCACAGTCACTGTCCATGCTGCAGATCAAGGAAGCCATAAACATGTCTTCTTCACACTGTTATTCATCAAAACCAGCATATTATTGAATTCTTAGAACCAAGCACTGAAATTACAGAATAATAATTAGCTTGATGATAGCTTCTTTGGGTCAGCATTCCTTGCTGAAATGGCAACTCTTCTATGGACTCGTTTAGCATGGACAACATATAGCATATTTGGAGGAGCATATAGCATATTGTGTATAACTAATTTTATTAAAAGACGTGTTACGTCTCTACTTTTTGACTATTCATTTTTACCAATTATTAGAAAATGCTATATGCTACATTGCCAAACAAGCCCTATATGTCAAAATTGGATAATCCCAGTCATAACCTTTGGAACCTAGGATGCATCATTACGATATAATTGATTAACAACCAATAGTGCGAGAGAAACAAAGAAGTATAATACTTTGAAGCAGCAAAGTTGACCCAAGGTAAGCCATACACTATCGCAAAGTCACTCAGGAACTTAACATATAGAATACAAAAATGCCACCTCAAGCATGGAAATCAAAGTTCCTTCAAACAACCTAAAATCAGACTGCCAAATCAAATTAATGCAGTTGGGGTAAGGGAATCACATACCATGTCCTTGCATTTGAACTCCCAGTGGGAAGAAGGAAGGAACTCTTCCCTGCCTTGGAGGACAGGGCTAAACGAAAGCAACGATTTCTGGAATAAACAGCAGTATCCACAAAAAGTTGGCCAGAAGCGGCATTAGAGTTTGTATCTTTTTGCACAAATAAATTTCCAAACCTTTCATCTTTCTCTGTAGCACTTAAAATCCGGGAGCATATCTGATAACATATCATCACATATTAATAATAGCTGATATTTCTACAAGGGAAAAATAAATCAATGACAAAAATGACTAAGCATGTCACAATAAGTCCGATGTAAATCTTTTATGGAAGCTTATGTACTAAACCCCAAGTCCAATATATTCAATGCATGCACACAGTCAAATGGGTGATTTATTTATTCTCCAAAAGTGACCAAATAGTCAATATAATAATGATTAAGGCTACCTCTGAGACAAATGCACCAGCATGTGAGTTATCCTTAAAAGCAGTCTTTGGTATGCGGATGATCAAATGTCGAGAAAACTTTTCTGTATTAGTACAGTTGAAGCAGTAAAACATTATCCATTTGCAGCAAACAATCAGTGGCTAGTTACTTAAACTCATGATACTAATAAACGATAATAATAACTAAAGGTTAGAGAAATGAGATAGTAAATATAGAAACATTTATCATGAAATTAGGCATGAATAATAGACCTTGTCCATACAAAAAATCAAACCTTTAGTTGATGAATCAAGCTCTACTATCCAGTCTTGAGTTCCTTGAATACAATATTTTTCAAGTAATGCTTCTAGAATGACTGATATCAAAAGATCAACCATGTCATCTCCATTTTTTGTGGCATTCTCCCTCTTGCTGAACTCCAAATCAAAATATAGGTGGCATGGCAAACCCTGTAAACAGCATATTTATTAGTTGAAGAAATCACAATGCTGAATTTACAAAAGCACTTAAAGCTTTCAATCTAGTTGATTTTGAAATCAGAAGGAAACAATTTGTAAAAATTACAAACCATAAGTAAACAACATGAAAGTCAAGGAGGAAAGGTGCTCAAAAGTAAGACATCAACACTGTTTCAAGAAAGTCACTTTAAGTAGAACCAACACCAGTATCAGTACCTTCCCAATTAGCATTTGAAGTTGAGACTTGAGAGTGAAACTTTTAACATCTATAAAGTAGAGAAAATAACTATCACCTCTTGAATGACTTCATAGTGATGGAGAAATTTAGGATCCATACTTTGGTACCTGGAAAATTAGAAGCATTAGCACGAGCAAACACTTAACAGTTAAGAGAAATGGTAGATCAATTTTTCTTATTACTAATCTCATGTAAATAAACAACAACAACAGAGAAAAACCATAGAACCTCTTCCAGAATTCCTTGTAGGTCGAAACAAGGAACCTCCTTTGTCCATTACGGTGATCTTGATAGCTAAAAACGTGTACATCTGTGTGCTGTTTTGCAAAGTTCATAGCCTCATTCTGCCTAGGAAATGTTGCCCATACTTCCTTTCTGAAGAAGAAAAAAAAAAGGCACAAGAACTGAGACAATCAAGTAAAGGAGCCATGTATGTATAACTAAAAGAAACAAGAACTGAGACAATTAAGTAAAAGAGCCATGTACGTATAAGAGTAGAATCATTCAAGTACCTCAAGTCCGGTTTTTGTTGCTCCGCAAGATCAACACGGATTTCATGCAACAGTCGCAACAAACTGATTGGCCTTTTCGGAGGAGGCACGCCATGTGATGAACCGTAAAACACTACCGGAGAAACTTGCTTGCCCCGGCCTAACTTCTTTGACTTAACCGTCACTTCACTAGGCTAAAGAGAAACGTTGCACAATAATTCAATTTCTAAATCATTTCTCTTGGAGGATTGACTTACGTTACAATTTTTTTTTTCGGAAAAAAAAAAGCGAAGTATAATACAAACTTCATCGGTAGAACGCTGCGATTCCATAGCAGTCTTCTTCTTTCGCTGTCCCCCAGATTCCGGGGATGGAGTGACTGGAGCTTCATTGATTCCACTACTCGCTTGCTTCAATTTGCTTTTGCTTCTTTTTCGCTCTCCCAATGCAGATTCTGGGCATAAATAGCAATTTAAACGAAAATTTCGAAAAATGCATTGTCAATTTCATCGTTGTGGGATAGAGATAGGACTTACGAGGCGGAGAAATGCCGCACTTGAAGCATTCGAACAGTCTGTCGACGTCATCCATCACAGTAGATGAGATTGTTCTCTCTCGTTTGGTCTCTACAATTGAGCGGGAATGGAAACAATGTGATTCCGGTGACAAATCGGCGGCATTTTTCCGAGTCGGGAATTTTGGTTATGGCTGTTTGCTAGTAAAGCCCAATAAAAGGGGCCCAAAATACCAGTCTGGATTGTAAACAATGCAAAAAATGACGGTGCTAATTATATAGTGTGTCCGCTTTTTTTCCATCATTCCACATATTTAATACTACAGCAATTTCATTTTTTAAGTTTAGTTTTTAAGAATATCATCATTTTGAAACAAGGTTTTAAAAATGAAAAATTATTTTTTATATAAATTTTAATTTTTCATTTAATTTTTGATTTTTTTTCTCTTCAATCTCACTTCAATTTCTCTCTCTCTCTCCACCCTAAACCTTTGTCAGTAGCCACCACCCAAACCGTAGCTACCCCAATCCTCTCTCCCTTCCGCCACCACATCGCCTCTCTCTCTTCCGCGAGCTCCCTACCCCACAACCTCTCTCCTTCGATATGTCTTCGTGTTCTCTCATCCGTCGCTCCTCTCCATCGATTTCTCTCTCTCTCTCTCGTTGTCGATTGTCATCCCTTGTCTTTCCCGTCACTCTTCGTCGATCGTAGAAGACGCGCCGCGGCTGGAGAGCGATAAGGATGATGTGTCCCGACTGGAGATAGGTGGCGGCATGCGTGTATGGCGGGTGAGAGCTTGAAGGTGGCGGCTAGGGTTTCCTAACCCTAGCTGATCCCTTCTTTCCCTTTTTACAAAACTAGCCCTGCCTTTGATTAGTTTTACAAAAATGCAACTGGTTCAGATTTGTTTTGTTTGTTTTTTAATGTTGTTGCACTTGTTGTTTTAAAATTTATTTTATCATTTAAAAAATCATTGTGAACAATTTAAAATTATTTACAATGGTTCACAACAATGTAAATTATTTTTATGAACCATTGTAAAAGTCGAAAATAAAAAATAGAATTTAAAAACTGTACATTCTATTTTGTGAACCGTTTAAAATGGTTCACAATAATGTACTATATATTGTCCACTATTATGAACCATTGTACATCTCAAAATTGACCATAATTTCTACAAAAAATGCCACTAATTTCAGATTTAATTGTGTTTATTTAATTTGTTTCTATTGCAGTTGGGAAACTGTTGTAAACTATTGTGAGCCATTGTGAACGTCAAAATCGACCGTGAAAAAAATATTTTTTTAGGGTAAAATTCGTTTAAAATTTCGTCAAAAAATATTTAAAAGATTCCATTTAGACTTTTTAAAAAATAAGAATTATGTGAACCATTGTGAACTGTTGTGAACTTTTTAAAATATGTATTGTGTAAACTAAAAAAAAC
This sequence comes from Flueggea neowawraea, assembly GCA_948243855.1. Taxonomy (NCBI): domain Eukaryota; kingdom Viridiplantae; phylum Streptophyta; class Magnoliopsida; order Malpighiales; family Phyllanthaceae; genus Flueggea; species Flueggea neowawraea. The sequence continues at coordinate 11,384 of CAODLS011741187.1, read as the reverse complement.
TACCACACGTGTGAACTATTATGAACCAAAAAAAATTGATAAAATTGATTTTTTTAACAAAATAATTAAATATAAAATCATTTACACTTTTTTGAAAAATATGAACTGTGTATTCTATATATGAACCATTGTGAACCAAAAAAAATTGGACTAAAAATTTTTTATTTAAAAAGATACAATTTCTCATGAAAAAATCAATTTGTCGCATGCTTTTCCAAAAATGGCATTTTGGAGATTGGTCTCTTCCTTGTTTCTATTTTTAGAAACAAGTTTCCTGATGTGACAAAATTAAAAAGTGGCATTTTGTTTTAGTATAAATGTCTACTTTTCCCAAACTGACATAACTGCGGTCAGGTCCATTTGGCGTTCTTCTCTTGACAAATTGTCACTTTTTTTAAGGGTGTATTGGATTATGACTTTTAATGATTTTTGTAGACTTAAAAAGTCATGAGATATTAGATTATGACTTTTTAAAGACTTAAAAAAATCTACAAAAATTATGAGGTATTTCATTAGGACTTTTAAAGAGTCTATAAAAGTATACTTATATTCAAAAGGTTTTCAAATAGTTGAAGACTTTTGGAAACATCTAGTATATTTTGGAAAATTATATAATTTTTTTACTGAAATTCATTTTTCACAAAAAAAACCAATTTCTCGGGAAAATATCGCAATTGCTCGCAAATATAAGATTTTTCAAAAGAGATTTATTTTTTCGGCATTTTTTAAAATTGGTATGTTAGAAAAACATTTTTCAAGATCAGTATTTTATTTTGATATAAAGTGTGATTTTCCCTATTTTTATACATGTATAATTAATGAGACATAAATACGTGAATAGAACTAGCAACGCTTTTCTCTTTCCAAACGACATATAGCTTGTATATTCTATCAGGCAAAGGAGGGAGGGAAGTGGTGATATTAAAAGAAAAAAAAAGGTTTGTTATTTAAATTAAAATTGATTCCTGCCCATCCCTTGTCCCACACAAACACGTCCTGCAAAGGAAAATTTCATCGAATTTATTGATTTGGTCATTTGTTGGCGGAGATTAGGGTTCATAAGGGTTTCAGAAGAGTAGAACGGGAAGGGTGAGTGTCGTCTTTTCGTTTTTTTTTTTGCCCCCTATTTAGAAAGAAGATTAGCTTTTTGTTAATGTGAATTTGCTGTTATTATTTTGGCTCACAGTTTTCTTTGCCTTCGTGTTCTCAGCATATAGGCTATAGCTATGGGTATCTATATTTGGCCCCTATCTGACGGAATGGTGGAAGAAGTTACAAATAGTTTCAGCGCAGAAAACTTGATCGGAAAATTTCAATTTGGCAAAGTTTATCGTGGAAAATTTGAGGAAAAGGAAGTAACTGTGAAGGTGTGGCAAGAAGATGATCAAAGAATGTATTAAATTCTCCCCGGCGACAATAAAAGCCGCATGAGAGTAAGCATTGTGTGCTATAGTTGTGTCGACATTAATGTCAGTCCTTTTTCATTGCTAACAGCGACATTAATGTCTTGTTTATATCTCAGGAGGAACTTACTTTACATGAGGAATTTAGGGGTTATCATGGCCCTAAAAAACCCAATTTTCGAGAATTCAAGCCTCATTCAAATATTGCTCATTTGCTTGGCGAGAATATGGCTATGGATGGGAAATATCTGGCTACTGTTTATGAATTGGAGGCACTTGATACGCTATATAACCTCTTAGTGAAAGGTCAAAGCTCCCATTTATTTGTTTGTTTGTTTGTTTCTCTTTTAGTTTTTTTCTATCAATTTTATGCCGTCTCTATCTTTCTTCTGAACGGAGATAATCTTAGTAAGCGAGTATGTTTTTCAGATAATCTCACATGGACACAAAGGATCAAAATTGCCCTTGGGTCTGCCTATGCTATTGAATTTTTTCATTCACACAATCCACCATATCTGTTATGCAACATATGTTCTCAACATATAATGCTTGATCAGGTTTTAGTCTTTTTTATTCCTTCTTTTCCAATTAGACTAGATTGATGTTTTTTCTTTGTTTTATTTTTTGTGCAATAAATATTGGGTCTAAGATGGGAATATGTTTTGCTACCTTGACGTGTAGGAGCATAACCCAAAATTATATGACTTCAGTATGATTTCTGGTGGAATTCTTACTGACCGAAGAAACCTTCTCAATCAATATGTAGATGGCTGTCATGGCTATGTTGACCCAATTTGGGCTCATCCAGGTAACTATACTTGTCGCATTGTGTTGCATTTCCAGATTGGTTTTGTTGATGCTTGTCCAATGATTTTTTGTTTATTCAACTCATCTTGAATATGCCATCATAGGATTGATTTACAACTTCCCTACGTCCTCCATTCTCCTAGCTATTTATAGTGTCATAGAAAACAAAAGCATATGTAATGAAGTGAATGAAAATATGCATTTTGTAGAGGGTCAATCTTAATATGATTTATTTCGTATTATTTATGTTTTGCTTTATTCAAAGCACAAATAGAGGAAAAAAAAGAAAAAGAAAAATAGCAGACAAAGGGAAAAAATTTGAATGATATCCAACATATTGGCCTACTACATGTAGATCTGTAATTTGTTTTTTATTCACGAAGTTAACTACTAGTAAGGAATGTTTCATATGACCAATCGAATTAGGTAGTTACAGTGTTTGCCTCTTTACTTGTATTTTTTTTTATCAGCCTGCTTATCTCCCTTGATTGCATAGGTTGTCTTTCTAGATGTATAGGGAATAGTCAATATTTTGGTTGTTAACGAGGAGTTATATGCTATGAAGTAGTCTCAATAACTACTACAGGCTAGGAAATTCTTTCAATATGAAAGCTATAGCCTTGAAAATTCAGATTCTTAACAGAGCCCTTTGATAAAATTCGAATTCTGCCTCGTAACAAAGCTCAAAGATTCTAATTCACCAATCTTTATTGAACTCAACTTAAAAGAGCACCATCATCCTTTGCTGGCTGAGATAGGGTTTGTGGAATTTTTTGTCACCTCTTTTTAGTTAGGATTAAAGTCCTTTTGATCTTGACATTTCCTTTTCTGCTCAACTTGGGAATGAGAATGGAAAGGGGGATGGGTTTTACAATAATATCTGAAATTTCATCCCTTGATTGTTATCTTTTCCCTAGAGTAAGAATGCTTTGTGTTAGGCTGAACAATGTGGATGTTCGTTTTTGAGGACTGGATACTGTTCCCTTTTTCTTTATAAGCCGGATAGTGTTAGATCCTATAGTATTGGTCCGTTAAATGCGTATTGTAGTGCAAGGTCATCTTTACTTCCTATACCTTTCCATTTCTATGAAATCTTCCAAACAGAAAACATTTGAATTCCTTGTCTCTTGACCTGCTCAAATTTGAGCCGTCAACTGGCCTTTCTTGTAAATTAAAAAAATGTCTTCTTTTTGTTGTAAACATGGATTTTTCCCCCTCCTTTTTCTCTACTTCAAGCTGAAAACTCAAACATCTACTCATCAAAGTCGGTATGTGATTGTAATGCCAAAATTTATATACATTTATTACATATGCAGATCTTTTAGATTTATTTTATGATACTATATCATACTATCAAAATAGGTCTGTGATTGTAAAGACAAAATTGTTGCACATTTGTTAAACATGTAGATCTTTTAGATTTATTTTATGATACTATATCATGGTGGAAATGGGGTCTGCTATCACATATTTTTCAAGTTAGGATGTCTTCAGTTCTGAAGGATTTCAAAACTGTCTCATTTATAATTGTTTTCTAAGATTTTAGTGATGGGCTTAAATCAAGCGCAGTGAGGATGCTGTACATGTTGGTGTGCTCGTTTAGCTTCCTAGAAAAATTTTCTAGACGTTTGCTTGGCCTACGCAGTTGTCATTCAACAGATGTTTTAAGTTGTTTGTCTTCTGTTGAAATTTGCAGTTGAGGGTTGTGATTTGCATGGTCTACTATCTTCCCAAGATTTTTCGAAATGCAAATTGTATGATTTGAGACAAAAAGTACTAAGAGTTGTAACCTATAACTTGCTCCTTTTAGAAATTGTACAGCTGAACTCTTTTTTCTTATATATTTCAACTTACATATAAGCTGAGTGGATTGGTAAATCACAAATTATAGATATGCTGAATATATCTGAAGATTAGAAAAAAAAAAAGGTATATTGGAAGATCTGCAGTATTCTTACAACTGTCATCATTTAGCAACAATGCAGTGCAATTTACAACATCAAAGCAATTATAACAACTAACAAGAAAAATTCAGGTTTTGTATCTTTGAGATGAATATAATGAAGTAATTATCCGAAGGAATTGAGAGTTTCTTTTTACAAGTTTTGTTAGATCTTACAACAAGATGAAGTGAAAGTGTTGGAGGGAGTGAAGTTGAGTTTTGAGACAAACTTGGAAATGCAAAGAAATATAATTTTGATGAACCATGTTTAAAAAGTGGCCTTTGCTCAATGGTTTTATTAGTATTTGCATCTGAACCATCTAGGTGTCACATTCATTGTAATCTTCCAATGCTTTGCTTGTTCATTTCTTACCTTTTCTTTCAATGATATCCTTCTTATAAGACAAGTTTTCATGTTAGTTTATGCAAATTATTGCTGCTCAGGTCAAATGGGTATTATTGATTCACAATATTGTTGCTAACTTGTTAAAACTGCTATAAACATGTAAGTCGGATGAAAATCTGAAACTTGTTTTCTTTTTTAGCAGATAAATTTGCAATATGAATATTAGAAAACCTGATATTTTAATGCTTAAGTTGATCGTCATCTTGTGAAATGAACTAATTTGGAGGTGTGAATCTTCACACATTTTTGTTGTGCGACGGATTTCTTTTTGTCATAGTGTTTTTTTTTTATCCAGTTAATTTTAAGTTATACATTAGTCTGTCTGTTCTATTCTATTGCTTCCATGCTTCTACATTTAAGAATATTGAGGTTGGAAGGGATGAACTTGTGGTCACTGTCTTGCTGTGTCTATTTAACCTCCTGTTGTTACAGAGCTAGGTGTGCAGTAGGAGTTGGTCACTTCTGATTACCATCTCATTCGATTTTTATCTTATGGCTGTATGAATCTGTATTTGCCTTGGCTGTTATTCACTGGACATGTAACATTGAGAACACTTGGCAGGAAAGTGGTCAACTAAATGCGATGTCTTCTCGTATGGTGTTCTGCTTTTGGAGTTAATAACTAAGAAGGCCTACACCGAAGAAGCTTACTTTTTACATGCACCCTTTGTTTATGAACGGGCCAAAACAGAGTACAAACGACAGAACTTGTCAATCATAAGCTTATGTAAATCAAAGGCATCGCTTGTACACCATAGTCTGGAATCAGAACCAAATTTTTATGCTGCTGATGGAATTAAAATAACAAAATTGACTATGCTGTGTGTTCACTCTGATCCTCAGAAGCGCCCCACAATGAAGCAAGTTGTGAAGAAGCTGCAGAACTTGCTTATTTTTCGGGATCATTCTACTGTCCTTGGGATTGAACAGATGTCCTCCACTGATGATGCTAGTACAAAAATACAGAAAAATTCAGGTTCTTACTAGATACTTTCTCGGTCAATCTTAACGTTCTTGCAATGTAACAAGGCTTTTTTTTTCTGCTAAAGCAAAAGCTGATACGTTATTAGTGTTAATGTTATCTGAATAGTTAATCTTTAATTGCTAAGATAAGTAGAAGATAATTTTGGTCAGATGTGCCACTTTGAAATCTTTTGAATAATTTTTGTCAAATGTGTCATTTTGAGATTTTTTTTCAACGTTATTTGATTCCATGATAGTAAATGTTTTTTGGGGAAAAATTAATATATAGACAGAATAAGCTTTCTGTTCGTTTGTGATTCATACAGAAGAAGCTGTCTTATTTTTTCATTCATGAACATGTAAAGAAGCTTCTTTATTTTTACTCTGCACTTCCGATTCTTTTTTTTTTTTTGTGGTTTAAGCAGATGATGCTGTCTTATTTTTTCATTCGTGAACATGAAACGAAGCTGCTAGACATTTATATTTCAGGATTCCATCTTCCATACTAATGGGCCATGTGTTTTATTGCACTTCTTTCTCTGATTTTCATTTTTATTTGTTTTAGCTAAATTCTGAAGATTGGTTTGGTGTTTAATCTAGTCTTACATGTCCTTTGATGACATCTTGGATCAAATACAAGATTAATTTTTAATCTGTCTGAACACATCTTATCGAGTGAAAAATCCAACTGCTAACATCAAGCTGACTAAGTCGATTACCTTGTTAATTTTTTTGCTTTGAAATTGTAATTTCCCTTTTGTGTTCAGTAAAATGCCAACATCATTGATGTAATGTTAGAATTCAGAATATCCTTTATACTTAATGGAGATTAATTTCCTCAGTTATCTTGATTTCATTATCCATTTTCTTTTAAGAAGAAATGCTTTATGGCTTCCATTACTTTTTTTCCTCGGGAGTGGTTTGCCCATGCCTTTTACAATTCGCAATCTGCTTCTCTCTGTCATCTTTGTAATCTGTCAATTGGTGAATCTGGCTTCGATGAACAGGTTATTCGATGTTCTTGGTAAAGGAGATCGGTCCTCAACTCGTTACACACTATTTGAACATCAAGTCTAGATTGTTCTGGAAAGGCTTTTCACTTCAGACACGTCAGAAAATCATGAAGTCATTTCTGGAAAAATCTCACTTCAATGAAGCAGGTAATTGGAATGTTGTTGCAAAAAAATGCGCATTTTAGTTCTCACCAATTTAATGATTATTATCTGTGTATGTTCAGATACATGTGGTATTCATAGTTTTATGGAATTGAAAAATCTTTGGTTTAAGGTTTCTAATCCGAGTGAGTAAACCTTGTGCCTGAAAAGATTGGAAATTTTTGTAAGTCTTATCTTTTCCATCCCAAATGTCCTAGATTCGCAGAAAATGGAAAATTTTGCCAATGCATTATAATTCTCATATTTATGGGCAGACCTGCAACTGAGCTGTTTCCATAAGTTGAGTGGCATATAGACGTTTAGATAGTTTTTTATTTACTCATTCCAATGCATTGTCTAGTACTGTATAAACTTAATTTCATGTTCATTTGTGGAGGCATATATATAGTTTCACAATCTACGTTATTTTCTGAAGTCTCCAGATGTTATCGGTGTTATGTTTGCTTCATTGTGAACTTCTATGAATTTTATTGTGGGCTACAGGGAGACACTCTTCAAAAGAGGAATGCCGTATGATTGAAGGGTTTACTTATGAAGACCTTAGTATGTTGACTGATGGATTCAACAAAGAAAATTTCATAGGAAATTCCAATTTGGGAAATTGTTTCATGGGAAACTTAATGGCAGGCATGTGACTGTAAAAATATGGGAGATTCCTGCAATATATTCTGTTTCCCGAGAACAGAATGAACAGAGATTAAGAGTAAGTATTGAATAGAATGTCCTCTTTGTTATGAAATGTCTTGATGGTGTATCTGTTTCTTTATCCTATTTCCACCTTTCAGAATGAGCTTGCTTTGTTACAACACACGAGACTATTTACTCATCCACGACTGGTGAAGTTGATTGGATATTGCCATGAGGGAGAACGTTTTGGGGCTGTATACGATCTTAATTCACTCAATACCCTTTATAACCTCGTACCTAAAGGTAAGTATTTCTTTGTCTGCTACTGATGAATTATTTTCTTGCCACAATGTGGTCACCAACCCCACCAATGCCATAAAATTTATCAATTGGAAATTCATTCTCTACTGTCACTTCCCAGTATGTGCAATTTGGTGATTAAACTATGTCATGTGAATTAATGTTATGTGTGGTCCCTGATAATTGACTGGAATTGTTGGATTGTACAATTGCTATGGTTGTTAACAAATCATTTCCTGGATGTAGATAGTTTTACTTGGCTGCAAAGGATGAAGGCTGCGATTCAATTTGCTAAGCTCCTCAAGTTTCTGCATGTCGATGATTCGAAGCATTTGCCATATATAGCTTGCAACATAGATGCAAATCATATTATGCTTGATGAGGTCAGTGTTGGTATCCTTGTTGGTGTACTTCCTGCTTTTTTTCGTGATTTCGTTCTCACCAATTTGTGCCTTTGGTGTTGAATCATTAGTTCATAAATGCTTTCATGATGCAGGATCACAGTCCAAACTTAATTGATTTTGGTCAGTTTACTGGTGGAATCCTTCCTGAGAAGAGACCTCCCGGAGTTTCGTTTGTATGAGGAACGTATGGTTATCTATGTCCAGCTAATGCTATTAGCGGTATGTTTATTGAAATGTATGCTGTTATTGTTGTTATAGCTTTTAACTTTTACCATGAATAGTGATTGATACCGTTGAATTAGTGTTAAAAATTAAATTGGCAAAATGAGTTATAAGTGGTGAGGTGATAATAAGAAGGCAAACTGCACCATCTTTAGTCTTTACATGGTCAATTTACCTCGTATAAAGCAGTTCAAAATTTTCTTGTTCTGTGAGGTAATACGTTTCATTTTCCTCTGTTCTGAATGTATTTAGTTTGTTTGGAAATCTGTAAGTTTTGAGAAACTCTCGTCAGGTTATTGGACAGAAGAATGTGACGTCTTTTCGTATGGTGTTGTGCTGTTAAGATTAATTTCCAACAGGATCTATACAGAAGAGGACATGAAAAATGAAAGACCCTGTGTTCACGAGTGGGCACACGACGAATATGAAGCACATGTGACATCTGCAGGTTCATCCAAGTTTTGTCTTGCGCATCCAAGTCTGGAGACAGATGTTGGTTTTGATCCAAGAGATGCCCATAAGGTTACACTACTGGCAATGCAATGTGTGCAGCCTGAACGCTATGATCGACCTATTATGAAGCAAGTTGTGAAGAGCCTGCTAAAATTACGGGTTGCTCGCGACTATGCCCACTAGCTTGGTATTAGGGAGAGAGCTCCACCTTCAAATTAACAAGATAGCTCTTGGTTTTTAGCTTGAAATCTAACCTTGTTGCTTCTGGGATTAGATTAGCTTATCGTTTGTATCGAAGGTCTAATTTTGTAATGATTCTGGGGTATTCCAATATGAGGGAGGGGCTCTCAACGTTCCTAGTTATTTGTGGGCAAACGGACCATAGCAAAAAATTTTGTCAGAATATGTTAAGTTAATAGCTTCTTATAGTTTAACCATTTCTCAGATGGACTGTGAAGCGCCCAGTCCACATAGAAAGGAGCTACAATCATCTGAAACTGTACGGGTTCATCAAATTGCACTTCTTTGTTTTGGAGTTACAATGATATTGTCAATTATGAGAACTATGTAAATTAAAAGAAAATTTGTCTTTTAAGCTAAAATTCTCCTTTCTCGTCTTTTTTCTCTTTCAAAAACTCTCTAGGGAAATAAATGGGAAAAGTTCATAAATATTTTTAAAAAAAAAAATCAAAAATGTAATAATATGCAAATTGTATGCAGAAATATAAATATTTTAATGTAATTTCAAAAATGTCTTAATTTGATATTTTGACCGCTCATCAAAACATTGATCGCATGTTAATGCATCAGAAATTTGATCATGCGTTAGAAAATTTAATTACATGGCAAAAAAAATGCAAAACGAGAATGAATTGTTATCAGTGTTACAGATACGAAAATAAGAACAAAACAATAATAAATTGAGTACAGACGAGTACAAACCGAGTATAACGAATAAATACATACAAAAATAAGTATTGACTTGTCACTTTGACCACTAAAAATGAGTACAAAATGAATCTATCACAAATAAATACTTATAAAAATTGATTATAAAATGAGTATATTTCACTAATATTTCAAAATTTATTTGGTCAATTGTACAAAATAAGTATAATACAAAAGATTTACAAATTGATTTTAATATATTCTGATTATTTGGTAAAATTAGTAATTTCATTTAATTTAGTTGAAATTCAAAGTTTGAACTTTTTAAATAATTAATAAGTTTCTCTTTAGCCTTTAGCTACGTACTTTTAATCTTCCTGTCCTTTTTTTATGAATTTTATTCAACTTGTTTTTGTTATTATTGGTTAAATATCAATCTTATCTCTTATATATTTTATCACCACTTTCAATGTTTTTCTAAACTAGAACAATTTGTTTGTTAATACACTTGAATTTTCTTTTTAAGCAAATTTTGATTTGATTTTGCTCCAACGATATGTTACTGTATAATTTTCTGTAATTCTTTTTAAAGAGGTAAATTTGTTGATATTAATGATTTATTTGTTTGATTAAATTTTGTTGTTATTTTTGATCGATTATTACGATTTTTTGAAGTCACAGGCAAAACTAGAAAGATAAGCAGCATTTTATTGAGAACCACAACTTATTACATATTGGACATTTGTTAAAACCTAATGATGAAAGTTTTTCTTTTCATTTCTTTTGTTTGAAAGTAGAGTTCTTTAATTGTACCTCAATTGGTTTCAAGGAGACTTATGCAAATACGATACAGTATTATTATGCAACATAAAAGTAACATTATTTTTCTTGGATCAATTTAATTTTAAAAACAAGATAAAATATTATATTTCAAACATATACTTCATTGATCAAAATTCCTCAAATAAACAATTACATGAAATGATTGAGACCCACAGAATGAATTGGCTGGGTAATCTGAATTGGATTTTTGTTTTTCTGTCTTCACTCCGGAAATATCTTATGTGAGAATACCATAAATATATAATATAACAGAAATAAAAGAAAAAAAGAAGTCTTCATCCATTGAAACTTGGAAGACATTTCTGAGGTTTAAGAGAGGTTTCACTCTCTCTTCTTCTCCACAGACCCCGCCACTCCTAACAGTCACCTCTATCTCATCTCCAACACTGCTTCAACACCACCACCACCAACCCCATCTCTATGACTCACACTTCTCAAATGCAATACCCAACATGGCCTACAAAGCCGCCTAAAATCGCTAAACCCCCAAAACCTTACAAGAACCTTCATTTCCTGTCAATAACTTCAAACCCTCTCTCCAATTCTTCGCTCTCTCGCTCTCCCTTCCCTCTCAAACCTATTTTGTACAGAAATCCACTTCCTTTACACCCTCTTCACGACTCCTCCCATGACCATCTTCTTGAACACTTTGAAAACCCCATCAGAACCCACCAAAATCTCGAAAATTTGGTCAAATTTGATGTACCCACCTGCCCGGAAAGGCGAATTAATGTTCTGGAATCCAAGGGTAGAGTCTTTATTCAAGACCCACCTTGGATTTCAGCTTTGTTTTTTAAGGGTTTGTATAAGATAGCTAATAAGGAAGTGAAGTTGGAGTTTAAGGATATTGAGAAGAGCAAGTATAATGCTTTGAGGAGGAGGCAGATTAGGGAAGAGACCGAGGCGTGGGAGAGAACAGTGGAGGAGTATAGAGGGTTGGTGAGGGAAATG
>CAODLS011741087.1:0-15678 GCA_948243855.1 Flueggea neowawraea | reverse complement strand
CACGTGGAGGAACATACGAGCGTACATGCACCAGCGCGTGTATCCCACGCGCACACTGAACTTCTGCCACGTGTCACTCTCGCATGAAGCCAGGTGTCGTGCAACCGTAAAGCCACGTGTTGCCGTCACAGGAAGCCACTTGTCAACATCCTACACAACAACATTTCAGTGTTGAAATTTTGCTACGCGTCAACATCACACAACGCCATGTGTCACAATGATGTTTTGGACACGTGGCAACTATGCCACGCGTCGCCATATCATTGAATGCATGTGATGACATGTTGGACCAGTCAGCATGCCACATGTCACCGACGTGTACACCTACATGGCACTCTCTACCACGTGGTGGACGTTGATTGGTCCACGTGGTGAGCCGTCAACTTTGACTATCCTGATCGGACGCCAAGTGTCGTGATGTGATTCGTCTTGCGTGTCTTATTCTGGATTCTTCTTGATCCTTCTTCCGCTACCACGTGTCGTGCTCTGAGTTCAGTGCGCTGCCAATAGAAACGTGCCACTTCACTGTTTCAGATCAGATGAACAAATTCATCTATGTTGCCTCACTCAGTATTTTTTGATCGGGCTTTCGTCGATTTGACGACCTTTCCGATGGAATTTCGCGACAAAATTTTGGCAGATAATGTTTTCAAGGTCGCTAATCTCAAATCTTTTATCGGAATTTCGAAATTCCAACTTTCATAATTCTACTCCGGACGGACTCGAGCCAAAAACTTCGTTCGAGACGAAAAGTCAAATACCAAAAATCACAGTAGGCATTCTAGACAGAGAACAACAATATTTTCGAAACATATTCAAAAAACTTGTGTTGGCTCTGATACCAATGAATGAATCCTATACCGATTTAGCTAATAAATAGTATACTAAATAGGTTCGACTTTTTAACCTCGATTCCAGCCGAAGCTAGCAGCGGAGTATGACCAGTTCTTTGTTGGTCTTGCGAGCAAACCACTATTGAAATGTCAACGGGAGTTCTCGACTGTTTCGCAGTCTAGATGTCAAACGTGATCTATGCAGGACTCGGAATAGGAGGCCGAACCTCTCTCTCTCTCCCGGTTGAGAGCTCTCTCTCTCTCCCCCTGTTTGTGTGTGTTAATGTGGTTTTGAGAATGGAAAGGAACTAGGCTCCTTATATAGCCTTCCAAACGGGCCAACGGGCCTAATGGGCTCAATGAGCCCATTTCATCCCTAACTCAATTGGACTTGCCAATTGGTCTCGATTCACATCTGACTAACCGAGTTTTATTCTCCTCAATTGGGTTTTCCAATTGGTTTCGGTCCACGGTTTCAATTCACACCTCAACCGATCGAGTTCGGTTCACCCGTCAATGACGAACCACATTTTCCAACAAGTACTTACAAAATAAATACAAGACAATAAAAATTTAAAAAATATTTTAATATTTTTTATTTTTTAGTAAAATTATGAGTACAAAACCAATATAAAACAAATACAGCATCGACAAATATTTACAAAAAATTAGTACAAAACGAATACAATCCAAAAAATTAAAAATATTTTCAATATTTTGTTATTATTTAGTAAAATTAAATAATTAAATTGAACAAATAGAAACAAAAAGATTACAAACCCAACAAAATAATTAAATTTAGTTTCATTGAACTTTACTATTTAAAACTTTTTAAATAATTTAATAAAAATTATTAATTTAGATACTAATTTAGTCAAATTTGACTTTTTTTTATGTATGTTGATATAATTGTAAATAAAAAATATTAAATCATACAAATTTTAATTAAAATTTATTTAGTTAATTTAATTTGACTTCATTCAACTTTATTGTTTTAAATTTTTGTTTTAAAATAATTAATAAGTTGAAATTATAAATATAAATACTGTTATATAATTTTACAATTTCCTAAAATGTTATTTTTCAAATTGGGGGCTGCCCTTTCCTAGCCGTCACTGCTCTCTCTCTCGCTCTCCTCGTCGCGAATCATCGCTGCGCTCTTTCTCTCAAATTCGTTGCATCGCCGTAGCACTCTCTTGCAATGTTGAGAATCCCCTGTCGCCAGCCGGAGGCGCAATGGACTTAAAGAGCGACGAACAGAGTTTCCACGGCACTTGTCACTCACCATATCGCGATTCACCATTCTGCTTCACCACAAGAAGATCTCCACCAACATGGCAATCTCTGCCACTAAGTCGACCTCCAGTCGAGGCTATAATGAACTAGAGTGAGACGCGACATACGAAGACAGTGTATCTAGGAGACGCGACAAACAGAGGGAGAGGAAGAGAGAGAGGACTAATGGTGGAGGACTTCAAAGAGAGAGGGGGGAACTGACCTGGGGTGAGAGCGAAATGGAGAGAGAAACGGGGAAAAGGAGTGTATAACTATTGTGGAATTTGTGAAATTTTAAACCAAGGTGTGCCATAACAGAGGATGTAATCCCTGCTGTTGGGAAAGGGTGACTAAAATGAAAAAAAAGAGGGCAACCAGCGTAATTTCCCGGTGATTCTAATAACTTTCTGTAGGCAGTCCTATATTATTTACTTAAACTGGCAGCATGTATGCATCATGGGCTATGTAAGAAATTCGAGAACACTTAAAGAGTTATGGCCTGAGGAAAAGCAGAGCTTCTTTCCGCCGAGCCAGACGCAAATGGAACTTTTTGGAGATTTTGCTCTGGAAAGTGGGTTAGTAGATCTGGGTTTTGTAGGAGAGCCTTCTACTTGGTCCAATCATCGAGAGGAAGAGGCGAACACATTAGAGAGACTTGACCGAGCATTCGCAACTTATGAGTGGATGTGTCGTTTTCCTGATGCGGTTTTGAAGCATGAACCAAGGATTGGCTCATATCACTGTCCTATTGTTTTACGGATTGAGAGGGAGAAAGCCAGAACCAGGCCACCATTCAGGTATGATGTGCGGTGGGCTGAGAAGGAAGGCTTTAGAGACCTCATGGAACAAATATGGTCACAGGAAGCTAGAGGTTCCAGACAATTCAGGTTGGCTAAAAAACTAAGAACATGCCGAGCCCCTCTCAGGAAGTGGGGAAAAGAGAAGGTTGCTAATAGTCGAGACAGGATACATAAACTATAGTCAGAAATTGCGTTGGGGCAGCGGAGAGAGGTGACAAGGAGTCTATTGAGCATGAACAGAGACTGCTAATAGAGCTGAATGATGCACTGAGAGATGAAGAAATTTACTGGGCTCAAAAGTCGCGGGTGAAGTGGTTGAAGTGGGGGGATCAGAACACATCGTTTTTTCATGCCTCAACAATGCAAAGGAGGAGATACAACAGGATAGAGAGACTGCAGACTGAGGACGGCCAGTGGTTGACTGAGGACACAACTGTGGAGAGTCACATTCTGAATTTCTACAAGAGTTTGTACTCTTCACGCCATGATCCAGCTGGCACTGAAAGGATCGTTCAACATATGCCAACACTCATTACTGCAGAGGACAATAAAGATCTAACTTTACCCGTCACGGAAGAGTAGTTGAGAGCAGCTTGCTTCAGTATGGAGGGGTCTAAAGCGCCAGGTCTGGATGGATTCTCAGCCCACTTTTATCAACGTAATTGGGACATCATTAAAGGAGACGTGATGCAGGCTGTGGACAGCTTCTTTGGAAACGGCTTCCTTCTCAAAGAATTCAACATCACCAACATTGCACTTATTCCCAAGGTTAGGTCTTCATCTTCAATCAAACAGTTTCGTCCTATCTCTCTTTGTAATGTAATTTACAAAATCTTTTCTAAAGTGTTGGTGTTGAGGATTAAGCTCGGTCGGATGGGGAACTTGCCTCTAAAGCTTGATATGTTTAAGGCATACGACTGTGTGGAATGACCATTCTTACAGGAAGTTATGCAACGGATGGGTTTCAATGCCAAATGGTGCAGGTGGATTCATGCAAGTGTTTTAACAGTCCGCTACTCTATCCTAGTAAATGGGAAAGACCTGGAAGGATTCTCGCCGTCGCAGGGTCTAAGACAAGGTGACCCCCTCTTACCTTATCTTTTCCTACTAGTTATGGAAGCTTTGACCAGATTCATTGATGCTCATGTGGCAAGTGGAGACCTAGCTGGTTATCAATTGAATTTCCGGGCTCCTCATATTACTCATTTGATGTTTGCGAACGACACATTGGTCTTTGCCAAGGCCAGTTCTAGAGAAGTTGAAGCATGGAAGAATATTATTCAAGAGTTTGGTTCAGTGGCTGGTCTGAAGGTAAATTTTGATAAATCAAGTGTGTATTTTAGCCCTAATGTATCCACGGACAGCAAGCATGCGCTATTCGAGCACTTAGGGTGTAAGGAATCTAAGGGGGATGATGTATATTTAGGCCTACCATCGGTGTGGGGAAAATCAAAGAATCAGGTGATGCGTTTTATTATTGAACGGCTTAGGAATAAAGCTCAAGGTTGGAAAGGCAAGCTTTTATCTCAAGGAGGCAAAGAGGTTCTCATAAAGGCTGTTCTTCAGGCTCTTCCTACCTATGCTATGTCAACTTTTCGGCTGCCTGTGGAGACATTAAAGAAAATTGAGGAAGTGATCTGGAAGTTTTGGTGGGGAGCGGATATTGAGAGGAGAACTGTCCACTGGGTGGGATGGTAGAAATTAACGCTATCAAACAAAAGTGGTGGCCTGGGTTTCCGAGAGATGGAGCTCTTCAATCAGGCTATGCTTGCCAAAATGGCGTGGAGGATTATATCCGAACCTGATGCATGGTGGGTGAGATGTCTCAGGGCAGTTTATTTTCCTTGTGGGAATTTTATGGCAGCAAGGAGCTCAAATACACACTCATGGGTTTGGCAAAGCATCCTTTGGGGTAGGGAGGCTCTGCAAATGGGTTTGAGATGGAATGTTGGAAATGGCAAAAAGATCATGATTTGGGACGCCCCTTGGATTCCGAATCTCCCACGGTTTCGAATATTCTCACCATGGCAAGACCAAAGGAATCTGCATCTAGTAGCAGACCTTCTAGAGCCGAGTGGAAATAGTTGGGATGTCAATATATTGAACTCTCTATTTACTAGGGGTGAAGTAGTTGAAATTGAGAAGATTTCGGTGTGTAAGGAGGTGTTGGATAGGCTGGTTTGGCACCATGATAAGCGGGACATTTTCACAGTGAAGTCATGTTATAGGATTCTTAAGGAACACATTGAAACCTCAAGGAGAGGTCAACATCGTGTATCTTGGCAGAATGAGGATGTTGCACTTTGGAACCATGTATGGGGTCTTAATGTTACGTCTAAACTAAAGCATTTCCTTTGGAGGTGCTTGTCTGATTCCATCCCCACGCAGGTTAACATGTACAAGAGAGGTTTGGCCAGCTCTCCAATCTGCAAAGTTTGTAACTTAACCGAAGAAACTGTTCAGCATGTTTTCTTGGAGTGTAGTCATACAAGACCAGTTTGGCTTGGAAGTGATTTAACGATTCACATGGATACGAATGGTGTGACTTCGTTCAACCAATGGTGGAAATTGATGAATCAAAATAGTAGAAATGTTGATATGAAGGTGATGGAGCATTGCCTAGTCACCTGCTGGTACATATGGAAAACAAGGAATGGTTTCGTGTTTCACGGGATTGATCCGGACTCTTGGAGGACATTGAGGCTCTCCAAGGAGTATATTCAGGAGCTGTATGCTTCAATATGGGGTGATAGATTACATACACAGAAGGTTACAAGAGGTCAGCAAGTGGCAAGATGGACTAAGCCTGCAATGGGGGTGGTTAAGGTGAACTGTGATGCCGCTGTTAGTACAGGGGATGGCCTGGCTGGGCTGGCGGCAATTGCTAGGGATTCCAGGGGGGTCATAATAGATTATGCCATCACCAGGACGAGAACACAAGGAGTGTTAGCAACAGAGATGGAAGCGATCCGTTTGGGCTTGCAGTTAGTGTCGAAACATGGCTGGCAAAATGTTCAAGTGGAGTCTGACTCTCAAATAGCAGTCCAGATGATTAAAGCTCCTGAGGTAAATGCTGGGTAGGAGGTTCAAACAACTCTGCACCATATCTCCACCTTAGTAAGCACATTCCACTCATGTGAGTTTGTTTGGATAGCCCGAGAAGCTAATAGAATATGTGATTTTGTTGCTAAATGTGTAAGAAATGGAACTGCTTTATTGGATTTATTTCGTAATCCTCCTGTTTCCATTTTACAATGGATCCGGGAAGACATGAATATCTAATGAAATTGCTGTTTCTGGAAAAAAAAAGTGAGAAATTCCAAAAAAATAATAAAATAAATGACATGTTTAGTTTGGAAATTCGTTTTCTGTTTTTTCTTTTCAATTTTTTGTTTTGTGTTATGTTTGTGTTTTTGAAAAAAAAAACTGGAAAATCCTTGAAAATGTTCACATTGAGCACATTGGGAAAAACTTGTTTTTCTACAATAAATAAATAGAAAACTCATTTTGAACGAATGTTTTAACTTTTTTTTTTATTTTTCATTTGTTTAGAGAAAAAATTCTAAATTATACAGATCCATAACGATTTTAAGCAAGAAACTTGGAAAGATAAAAAAGTAGAATTGTAATTTAATCAAATTGTATACTATATTAAAATCTAGACCAAAAAATAGATTCATTTCCCCATTCTAACATTTTTAACAATATTTGCAGCGATAAAACATTTTATGTATGCAAATATTTGATTGCTAATTTAATTGTTTGGTTTAGTATAGTTTATGACAATTTAATACGGTTCGAGATGGTTCTCGATATAGTTTTTGTCTAAAAACCAAAATTATTTAATGTTTTAAATTTCATAACGGTTTGAGATGAGAAAAGTTAAAGTCAACAAACTTTTTTATTTTAGATCTAATTGGTATGATTATTCAATTCAATTTAAAAATCTTCAAGAAGTGTTTAGCCTTGATAGAAATTATTTTTTAAAAGTATGACTCGCTTATGAGTGGTAAATATAAAAAACCAAATTTACATTCATAGTAGTAATAAGTTGTAACATGGGTTGTGCTTATTTATGCTTATGTGGTAAATTTTGTAATTATTTCCATTAAATGCCAGATCAGGAAAGAGAAAAAAAAAGAGACTTGTTTAGGAAAACACTAATAGTAGGGGACGGAAAGTTATATCTCTAAAACTTTAGGACCAACTTGTGAAAGATAGTAAACATGAAGTACTAAAAGGGCATTTAACCCACAGATTTCCATTAAACCTTCTCAAGTCTACGGGAAGACAATTTTCTATGTATCAGAGTTTCAACGGAGAATGTTAGACTAAACTGCCTGTCTAAAGGACCCTTTAGATCCCTTCTTTTCTCTCTCTTCCCACAGAGAGAAGAAGAAGCATCCAATTTACGAACTGGGTCTCACCATGCCATTGAAACCCGTCAATACCTACACCATCACACTCATGTTGTTCTTCACATTCTTGATTCTCTTCTTTTCTGGTTTCCTTGAATTCCCATCTATAACAACAACCTCAATTACCACCACACCCATCAAAGACTCATCCCTTTCCACCACACCCACATCCACACCAGACAACTTCACTGACTTGTTCAGTGCCTTCAAGGCATGGGATTCTCAAGTGGGTTGTGCCCAGTTTAGAGAGAAGTATAATTATTTGACCCATGTGGGGCCCAATGGGTCTTTACAGGAAGTTGGTGTTAATGGGGATGGCTCTGTGTGTAGTGATTTGAAGACGGGGCATATTAGTGTTTGGGTTAAAGGTTGGACTTGGATCCCTGATAATTTGGATAATTTGTATTCGTGCCGATGTGGGTTGAGCTGTTTGTGGACTAAATCTTCAGTTCTTGCTGAAAAACCTGATGCTTTGTTGTTCGAAACGACTACCCCTCCACGTCAGGTAGTTTCTTCATCGCCTTATTTCAATTTGCTTCTGTTTTTGAGGTTTATGCATTAATGATTAAAATGTCTGATGTTGGCATTGGCTCAGTATTGCGTTCAATAAGCTTGGATTCGTGTCCTTTTTTTTTTGGGCTTTCATATATATGAAATGATATTCTTGATAGATAATGTTCGACCTGATTCACCCGTTGGAAAATGATAGGTTTGATAACTGAGTGCTTGAAATGACTTATATGATGCTGAAAATAAGCTGAATTTCTAGGTATTTTGTAAGTTAAATGATACTGAGGGACATGCTGCCCACCTCATAGTCCTGTTATTTCTGATGTGCTTGCAGATCCAATTATTTTTTGGACTATTTTGTATCTCCACCGTTTTTGAGGGTTCATGACTTGGAATGAAATACAGAACCATTTCTGGGTGTCGATGGTGTTAGGGAATCTTAAGTTTTAGATCAAGCATTCTTGTGTAAAACTGTAGACATTTTGCTTCAAAATCTAGCATTTTGAAGAGAGGATTTCTCATATATCAAATTATTTCCTTTTTTGACTGCATAGCCTCCATTTCATATGCCCAACAATTCCTGCACAAGGGCATGTTTGCAGTTGGATATTTTGGCATTAACTGTTACCAATTTACTGGAAATCTAACAGTCTACAGAATGTTTGCTTACTTTTTGTCGAAGCATTTGAAGGATCAACTGGAATAACAATAAGTGGAAGGTACTTTGTTTAGCAATTTTGCCTTGTCTAGTGACTTATTTATTCATTGTCTTTGTTCTGCTTTTCTTTGCAATAAAAAGCGAGAACCCAAATTTTAGTATTCAACGAAAATCTCAGCAAAGGTTCCAATGTTCAAGTTCTTGTGATTGATGGTACAAGAGGATTTTTCTTTCTTTTTCTTTTTTAAATGCACGACTTGTATATGAATTGGATTTTCTGTTGGATATCAAAATTTAGTGCAAATGTAATTGGTATGAGTGCAAAAGTCAGTGGAATATACCACATTCTGATGCACAATAGAAATATTGCTACACTAGCCATCCTGTGAGAACTAGGAAGTTTTTTTTTTACCTAGAGCTGCAAATGAACCGAGTAAGTCAAGTTTGATGTGATGAAGATGTTGGGACTCATCCTTCCCCTCTATTAGATTTTTGGATTTAGCTTTGAGCTTCATGTCGATAGGAATCTAAAAGGCTTGAGCAAATGTTAATTCAGCTTTTGTTGATAGAAATAGGAAAATGCAGGAACAATTTCATTGCTTTGATTGGTTTATGACCCTAGTAAAATGTTTGAACCATTTGGGTTAAGTTATTGCACATAATTTTAAGAGAATTTAGGACAACCGTCTTCAGATTCTGAATAAAATTTTTCATTTTGTGTTATTCAAGAATTCTTTTGACATCTTGTGGGAAACATGAGTTTAAACTTCCTTCTCTTTATGATCTTTCTTTCTGGTTCTGTTTTCAATATGGCATAATGTATTCTGTGATGATGATCCGTGAATGGAGTGGGGCTTGATAGTTTCCTTAGGTCTTTCCTGGAGAAGTGGCTCTTATGAATTTGAATTGCAATTTCATTTGTTCCATGGATACAATGGTTCATTTGAAAATTGACAACACATTCGTGTTGTGACAAGTCCAGAGAAAAAATCTTTTTCTTTTTTTCCAAAGTACGCTTATGGTTTTGCGGTCTCTATAATTGCCTTTTCTTATTTCTAAATGGCAACATCTTTTGTGGCCTCTTGTTTGTTGGCGACCTTTACATGTTATCTTTAGTAGGATGTCTACCTTCTGCAGGACCAGGTTTAGGAAACGTGATGGAAGGATTAATTTAAAATTTCATATGTGTTCGTGCTCATTGACTTAGTGTTATATATGTGTATGCCAATGCCACAAATAATTGAGAAAGGTTACATGGAAATTTTATTGTAAATTGGAGGCTTGTATATTTAGATCCATAACTCAAGTGAGTACTAATGCAAAAAATTGATCCATAAGTACTAGTACAAACAATTATGTGTTATACAGTAGTAGGGTTAGCCAATTCATTATTATGCAATTGATATCAACTGTTAAATATAATTTTTATATAAGCAGTCAAGTGAATGATTAATTATGTTGCATTTGAACAATATTCCTGCATAATCTTCTCTTTTACGTTTATGAGGAGAGATGTCAAAAAGCTGATTTTATACTTCTTATGGTGTCTTGGAGTTCATATGTCCCTATGAAGCACAGTAGTAGTTTAGGATTTTTTTAACGTTGACAGAGGTGGGAATATGTTAACTTGTGTGGACACTGAGTCTAATGCAATTTTTGACAAATATCAATATATGCAGCATAAGTGAGCATGGTTAGTTGTCTGCAGTTCTTTTGCTTTTCAAATGCAACCATTCTTCCACTCTGATCTGTGACGGCCAAAGTTTGTACATCCTAGTTGTGTTTCTTTAGTCAGTCCTGTCCATTTATTTTTTGCCCAGTGCAAAGCAGTAATTTTGTTTTGTTTTTAGAGGCGACATGGGGAACCACTTCGTGTCTACATGGATCTTGAAGCGGGCAGGAGAAGATCTGGCTATGAGGACATATTTATCAGTTATCATGCCAAAGATGACGTACAGTCAACCTATGCTGGTGCACTCTTTCATAATGGTCGAAACTACAATGTTTCTCCTCGGAAGAACAATGTAAGCCCCATTCTCATGGTTCAATGTTGTTTAGTTGCTAGTTTTTTCTTGTAGGTATTCTGAAAATTTTGTTTATCTTTATTTTAATGAATTGCTAGTGGTTAAATATTTATTCTTTTTCTTTTTCCCAATTTCAAGGATACACTTGTTTATTGGTCCTCATCACGCTGCCTTGCTCAAAGAAACCAACTCGCCAATCGTCTTCTCAGTTTACTACCTCACCATTCATTTGGCAAGTGCTTGAACAACGTTGGCGGGCTAGACATGGCCCTTTCTTTCTACCCAGAATGTGCAAATGATGCCAACGCTAGACCAGAATGGTGGGATCATCTACATTGTGCTATGTCTCACTACAAGTTTGTTCTTGCAATTGAGAACACCATGACGGAGAGTTATGTCACAGAAAAGCTGTTTTATGCTTTAGACTCTGGTGCAGTTCCAATCTACTTTGGTGCGCCGAATGTTTGGGACTTCGTTCCTCCACATTCAATAATTGATGGTACCCAATTCAGCTCAATGGATGAACTGGCTTCCTTTGTCAAGATCCTGGCTACTGATCCTGTGGCATATGCTGAATACCATGCATGGAGAAGATGTGGTGTGTTGGGGAACTATGGGAAGACACGGGCAGCGAGCCTCGACACTTTGCCTTGTCGACTGTGCGAGGCTGTTAGTAGAAAAGGAGGTAGGAATGCAAGAGCTAAGTAAGGATTTGCTAATCTATACCTCCTTGTGTTGGTGCTGGCTATCAGGGTGAATTCAATTTTTATTTGTTGACTGGATGGATTGTCGGTAGGCGTTACGAACAAAAAATCACTTTGTAGAGAATACATGTAGATTAGATTTAGAAACTCAATGTTAAACCCATTTCCTGCTAGTTATAAATGAAAAGGGGAGGGGCGGTAGTAGCCTGGATGGACTCTTTTTAGGCGTTTACGAGCAAAACGCACCTGTTGTGTAAAGAATACAAGCAGATTACAAGTTTCAGAATGTCAATGCTAACCCAATTTTTATTGAGGAATGCTTGGTGTTTTGAGGTTTTCTTTTGGTCTACACTCAAATCAATTTACAAAACTATATTTGCTATAACGCATTTTTAGGTGTATGTACTTGCTATAGCGTATTTTTATGTGTATTTTAGTGAATTGACAGGAGTTGTTTTGAAAATTAAAAAAAAGTTGGGACAAGAAAAAATTGTCTCTAATTAAGACGTATTTTTCAAATTGCTCGTCATCCTTGAAGAGAAAATAATTGCCCTGTTTTTTTTTCTATTACTTTTTTCATGCCATCTCCATGTAAAATTTGATAGTGGTAATTTTTGTTTTTAAGGTTGACAAAAGCGTGGAAACAGAACTATAAGACTTAAAAGTAGAGATCGGCATATTATTCGTTTGCATTGTTTATTATTTACTATGTCGAATGAAAATAATAAGATTATTGGAAGAGTATACCACTAATCAAAATTTTTTGAAACAAGCCAATAAAATCGTCACATCTAATCACTGAAATTCTTAAACTTAACGTGAATTATCATCAAATGATCAATTAACATCAGCAGCAGGCACATCATCCTCATGCAGATGTATGTTCACGTCAAAATCCTCATCCACATAAACTGCCATCTTGCGTCGTTTACGCTCTTCAGCTTGAACACTCTGTACCAAAACAATGAGTACTAAACAAGAACAGATTGAGTGCAAAATAACACAATTAACATGATAATTAAGACAGCAAGAATAAAATGAGCACAAATGGAGTACAATTCGGAAATAAGCAACATAATTTACACAAGAAGTTTTAAGACAGAAAGGATAAAATGAGTACAAATGGAGTACAATTCGCTCCTAAATTTTTTGTAGTCAATAGTCAACAAAATCAACCTAGAAGCAAGTAAGTTGAAATCTTTCATGCTGAGAATATTTTCATCTTCACCACTATTTTCTCCAGCAACTCTACCTGAATTAAGAGTCGGAAAAGCCTTCAAACTTCAAACTTACACGTAATTCACCCAAACTCAACTGCTCAACCTCAACAGCAGTAGCAGACATATTCCTCACTTTCATCTGAAAACAAAAATTTAAGTATATAAACAGCAAAAAAATCATAAAAAGCAAGTAAAACATAAAAATCAAAAAAATGCAAAACCAAAAACTTACATTTTGACTGCTAAAAACATTCTTCTTCAAAATCCTGAAAGGTGGTTGAACATTTGATGCCCAAGTCAAAATTCTTGGGATTCTATTCATAATCTTCAGAGCATACAAACCCTCAACACATGAGCAACATTCATAAAACCAAACTTACAATGCCAAAGGAAAACCGTCCAGCCTACAAGTGAAGTTTTGGGTTTTAGATGATTTGTCTGTGGCCTCAACTTTCTTCTTCAATACTCCTTTCATTGTCCTCAACAATTCATTGAAAGCAACACAGCCCCATGGAAAATCATTATACAAACCGGATTCAACCATGTCAAAATCTAAGGGAGTCAATGACGTCTCTCACCTCGTATTCATCACAAACCAATGAATAAAAATCAGCACGGCCATATGTAAAGCATCTTCATTCGAGTCTCACCTCCTAACCTTTACAAACTCTAACAATAAAACTTTATGAACTGTCGTTGAATTGCCAAAATACTTATCCATCAACTGTCCATTAAAGTTCAAAGGAACAATAAAACGAGTATCACCATGACACTTCAGACTGGTTACAACCGCAAGCTGCTCAATCTCAAATTTCAACCTCCTACCACAAACACTAAACCATGTCTCATCATTCTTATCACATTCAATCTCACTGAACACCAACAAATGAACCAATTGAGGTTGTCCTACTATCAACTCCATATCCAAAAATCGGCCAAAACAGGTGCCTCTGAATATAGATTTCTGAGTTTCATCCAAATACTGATTTAACAGTGCCGAAGCATCAGCAAGAAAATTGAAGTTCACTTTGGCAGGGAAAGGTTGATTAAGACCAACTAAATATACCGAACCCTACAAACAATAACCAGAGACCAAAGAACTCAAGAACAGAGAAGAAAACTTTAGCAAGTACAAGTCGAGTACATAGGCGAGAACAAAATCAAATTTACTCATTCAAATTAGAGACTAAAAGCCAAACAAAACTACATTACCACAATTTAAGACCAAATAGAGTTCAACTCGAGTACATATCAGAACATATCAGAAAATCAACTAACGAATGCTACTGCAAAAGATGCGGGAAAAGAACCACAAACCTTAAAAGGTACCACACCAATAGACTCCATCAACTTCTGTTTCTTTGAAGCACTAGACAAAGACGAAGATGCAATTCTCTTGTTCTTATTTACAGTACGCTTAATGCAACCACTTTTAGCAGTAGAAACACCTTTCTTACTTGCCATCGTAACTGAAACATAAACACAAAACCTTTCAAAACACAAACAAGAAACTGAAATCCACAGATCTTTTTTAAAAAAAAATCCAAGATCCTAACTAACTGAACAGAAAAGAAAAAAAAAAGTAGAAAAAGATTCAAAACAACTAAGAAAACCAGTGGACATTAGAAGGAAAAAAACTCCTAACAAAGAAAAAAGAATCAAAAACCCTAATTACCTTAAAAACAAAGAAAAAGAAAAGAACAAACATAACAATAACATACCATTAATGCAGATGATGAAATAGAGAGAGATGAAATCGGCTACAATCACTAACGAGATCATGGAGCAAAACAACGAGATCAAAGCGACAAAACACAAGCGAAAAGAGAAAGAAGAGAAACTAAAGAAACGCTTTCGAAACTAAATGCAAAAGGTAGGACAACGATGGCTAAACCAACTTATATACGAGTGAAATGATGTGTTGAGAGTGAAAACATAATTAAAAAAAGGGCTACCAGGGTAATTTCCTTAAGAATTATATTGGTTTAAAAAAAGTGCGAAATTTATGACGGTCCCGAGATTTGATATATTTTTTATTTTGATCAATAAATTTAAAAATAAGCTATTTTGGTCATTCTTTTTTGATTTTATTAGTCAAATATAACATGAATTTAACGTGATATATATGTATTTTTGTGTTATTAAATTCTTAAAATTAGTTGATTTATATGTCATTTCAAATTTCCGTTATATTTGATTAACAGAGTAAAGAATGAAGAATCAAAACAATTAATTTTTTAATTTATGACATAAAATAGAGAATACATCAAACATCATAGACCGCCATAAATTTCATCCTTAAAGAAACTATCCGTTTCAAAACAAATCATTCCCAATATGAAACTAACTTCTAAATACCCAATAGAAGTTAGGTAACAAAAACAATTATTCCATTCATTATTATTTATCGAGTTTACATGATTATTCACTTGATATTTATTTTGTTATTATTACTTTTCCTTTTTTACAAAGATTGTAGGCACTCCATATGGGTTGAATGTTTAGGATTTTGGATAATTGAATATTTTGTTTTGCAATTAAACCAACTATATTTACCTCCACTTTGCTATTTCGACGTTGAACTACTTTAGATTTAAGATTTACCACTTGGTTTTAAAATCATAAATGGGAAACCATCAAGTAATTACCAACAAGCCATTAGCTCAGTGTTAATATGTCGACTTTAAAAGAATTACCTACAACCTTGCAAAATTAGAAAACGCATAACTTGCCAAAAATCAAAATAATATAAATAACTCCAAGAAAATAAGCTAAAATTGACTAATGATGATACAAAATTTAACTAAGTACAGTCATAATTGTTTGTGATAACATTTTCCTAGGGTAGTGATCATATAATTGTGCCAACTGATTTTCACATTCAAATAGAAACATCCTAGGGCACATGGGAAATAAAACGAACACAAGGAAATTGCAAAAGAACCTGGCTTTTAGATTTTAACTTGAGCTAGCTATCTTCGGTCGCGGGTGTTCCTTGATGCTGACAAATATATTCCAGAATCAGTAGAGCTTCTAACTTTTGAATCAGTATGTTTATCTTCTTTCTGGTCAACCTTTTTCCTCCTCAGGATATCATCGGCATGGCGACGCCACAGAGCTTCCCTCTCTTTTCTGGGCATCTTTTGATACCTGGGATCAGGCTTCAAACCATGTTTAGCTGTTGACCATGAATCAAGGACAGTTTTTCCGTCTTCTGTCTTCTCGGCAGCTGCTTC
>CAODLS011741083.1:0-16924 GCA_948243855.1 Flueggea neowawraea | reverse complement strand
GGGCCGCGTGTTTTCACTGTTGGCCCTCGAAAACTGAGCCTCATGGACGTGTATGATGGCTGCTGACCTATTTTCACAGATTGGATCAAAACAATTAGCTTAGTTATTATTTTTTAGCTATTTTTAAGGAGAATTAGGTTTGATTCTAAAAACATAAAATGCAATAACAAAATAAATAAAAGCATTTGGATAATTGAGATGCAAGCAAAAACTTCTTTTTTACCAAATAAATGAAATGGGTATTTGCGAATGAGTATTCTCTCCACAAGACTAAACCAAGGGCTCTCTCGAGGTCACTCGAGTCATACCTACAATTGCCTAGGAGAGTCATTTGGGCCTCACCTTGTCCAACTAGGCCCATTAAGTCCTTTTGAGGAATTTCATCGAATAGCTTTAAGGCATTAAGTATGTATCCTCTAGCACTCAACAAATTTTATGCTTGCAAACCTAACCCAAGCTTCATCTCTCGATTCATCACTTAGGCTTGCCACAAATAACATTGTGGTGATCAAGCACAACATCATTCCATTCATAACAAGTCATAAAATCAAATCCAAGGCAATCTTTAAATACAGAACACAAGGCACATTCAATGCAAACTTTAGATATTGAAAATAAAGCACTACAAATCAATACCCATTCATAAATATAGAAAATATCCATTAAAGCTTACAACCCAAAATCCAAACACGAAACCTAAACTACCATTGCTTTAAAGTAAATAAAAGGAAAACTAACCTTAGAATAAAAACCACAACACCAAACATAAAATGAAGAATATAAAACAAAAGATGAAGGGGTTTCCTTTCTAATATCATAGGTCTCTTTAAGGAACCCCCTTTCTAGCTCTTTTTGAATCTTCTTTCTCTCTCTAAGCTTTGTGGTGAAGTGTGACTTCTTCCAAGGATGCTCAAAATAATATGAAAAAGGCCTATTTATAGCCCTTAAGGTCCCCACAAACCTTAGCAAAAGTGTCCAAAAAATGCTCATTGGATGTGCCTTGGTCCCCGCTTAACAGCTTTTTCACGCGCAACTCTTTTTTGGCCACTTCCAGAGTGTCACGGCCGTTACAAAAAAGTGTCACGGTCGTGACAAATTTCTGCCCAAAATGGCACTTTTCAGTTTTGTTTTAACGGCCGTGACACCTTTTTCCACCTTGGAACCTTCATTTTCTTAATGTTTTCTTGAGTTATTTTGGGGTCTTTCCATCTTACATCTCTTTTGCACATTTTTGCACTCATTTTCCTCCAAATTCATACAATTCAATCACCTTACCTAAAACACAAAAAGATAATATATTTGTGTACAATTAAACACATTTAGGACCAAAATGCTATCGATTTATGCTTGAATTAATGTGTAAACTTAGGATACATTATTTAATTACTAAGGAAGTATGTTACTTAGGAAGTTAATTACTGGGAAAATATGTTTTTTATGTGTTTGGTATGAAAAATGTACTTCTTGGGAAGTAGAATGATATTGTGATTTATTTTTATTAATTAAAGACCATAATACCCTTAAAAACATTAAAGAGAGAATAGAATAAACAAAAAAAAGGGCAAGAATGTCATTTGTGCCTCAGGAAGAAAAATCCTACCTCATCCCTAAACATTTTACTTCCCGTACGGATGAGAAGTTATTTCCCCACAAGTTAAGGAAGTTGAAAATTATAATGGCAACCAAACACTAGAAGGGAACTGTTTTCCTCAGTAACTCTTTTTGTCTCCCAACTTCACCCCATACCAAACAAAGCCTATGTCTACATTTATTAGAAGGGGTCTTTCGATCCTATCCAACTAAACTAGACTCATTAAGCTCTTTTAGGAATTTCATCGAACACCTTGTAGGCATGAATATTTTCATTTCATAACCTAACATGTCTAATGCCTATCAACCTCATCTAATCTTCTCCTTTCGGTCCTTCAACTAGATTTGTTGAAACTATCATTATGATGACCAATCTCAATCATATTCAATTAAAACATGTCATTAAATCAAATCCAACAAAGACTACAAAGACAACATTCAAGCACAGTAAAATCTCTACAAATATGTCATTCAAGCACAAGAGATAAATACTACAAATATGGCAATGATAGGTTGTATTTTATGCATACTTTATGTTGCATTTTGTGTTTGTTTTGCATTATAAATTATTGTGATTCGTGTCTTTTTATGTCTTTTGGCTTCCTTGGTTGTTTAGGTGGGATGTTGGTGAAATATGTGGAGTTGGAACTATTTTGGAGCATTTAAGTATCGGCTGCACTTTGGCATGACCATTCTGTAGAGGGTGCGATGATTGGGCTAACTTGTTATGCATTGGGCCACGTGAATTCGCTATTGGGCCTTGGGATTTGAGCCCTTTAAATGTGGCTGAAGGCTTTTAACTTGGTTTTTACTGCTGGAACAATGGACCATTACTATTATTATTATTTTTGGGCTTTTGTATTAATTAGATCATTAGGTTTTATTGAGGAGAACATATAAAACATTCTTCTTATTCCTTTTTTGGATGTTGTTCATCATTCTAGAGAGAGAAACACGTTCTTCATTCTTCTTTGGCTTTCTATTTTCATCATGAGTAACTAAGCCTCTTTCTAGTTAAGGTACTTTCGAAGTTCAATCCATTAACGTTGTGAGACTCTTGTTTTAATTGTTATAAAGTATTTTGAGTATTTATTCAGTTTTTGTGCTTGGGTTTCTTTATTATTATTTTGATTGATTGATTGACAATGACACGTTGATTGATTAATTGAGATAATATATTGTTATTTAGGATTGATAGTGCATCATATTAGTCATAATCTAGGTAACGAAATTTATGTGTTGGACATTGCTCATTTTTATGGAACTTAATAATATGGTTTAAATGAATCACGACGTTTCCAGTTTCACTAGTTGGGATATGGGTATCTTTAGTTCGTACTACTGCTATTGATTAAACCTTGTCAGATTGTCCCGGGGATTGTCTAATTGTTAGGAAAATAGTCTGCAGGGCGTCTCGGGGCTATCGACCAGGTAAGAAGAGAATGGTTAATCAAGTGCGTCACTGTTAACTATAACTCTATCTATTCGTATGTTTTATACTGATATTTTGTGTCTATGATCAACAATTGGATTGAACAGAAAAGTACCTTAACTAGGTTTTTACCATTATTGAATTCTTCTTAATTTTATTGCTGCTATTAATTTATGTGATTACGAATTTTAATCTCTGTTTGCTTTTAATTTTTGTTTCACTCTCATTCTGATCAACTTTATTTTTATTTTTCTGATCCTGCAATTAAACAATTTTCTACCAGTCTCTGTGGATCAACCCTTCTCACTGCTTTACTATATTTTAGTGTTCCCGAATAGGTTAATATTATTTTGATGGTTTGACACGCTATCAAATTTGGCGCCGTTGCCGGGGATCGGTGCATACGATTATTTATTTGCTTTTACTACTGATTTTTTCTCGATTGTGTGTGTTCTTCTTTGTCTACAGATAATCTTCTATACCATCCTAAAATACAAAAGACCGCTAAATAGTCGAGGAGAGAGGCTAGACTTCACAGAGAACAACCTTCTATTTCTGCGCCTTCACTGCCTTATTCTAGTAAAAACATTGATTCTAAAAATAAAACAGAAATGGAAAACGACAACAACGGTCGACTTGCTGTTCCACTAATAGCTCTACCTAAGCATACTCTGAGGCAGATGATTGCACCTCCCGTAGACTAACAGCTACTATGCATCCAGTACCAGCCTTTAACTGTTGGATTTGAGCTAAAATCAGGATTAATTCAGTTGCTACACAAATTTCATGGACTTGAGAAGAAGGATCCAAATAGACATTTGAAGGATTTCTATATGGCTTGTTCCGGTTATAAACTGCAATGGGTGACTGAAGAGTAGTGAAATTGCGTGCTTTCCCTTTTTCAATGGAGGAAAAAGCCAAAGAATGGTTGTATTATCTACCTTCTGGTACAGTAAATACATGGCCCAAGATGGCACAACTATTTCTCGATAAATTCTTTCTTACTTCCTGCACTGCTAGTTTGAGAAGAGAGATATGTAGCATCAAACAGAAAGATTTAGAATCTCTGCATGAATACTGGGAAAGATTTAAAAGGTTTTGTGCCGCTTGTCCACAGTATGGGATCATAGAACAACAATTAATTCAGTATTCTATGAAGGATTGTTGACAATTAAGAGAAGAATGATTGACGCTGCTGCAAATGGAGCTTTGTTGAACAAGATGCCTCAAGAAGCAATAGAGCTGATCTCAGCCATGGATACTAATTCACAATAATTTGGCGTCCGTACTGAAATAGTAACTAGAGGAGTCCATGAGGCAAGTAATTCTTCTCGACTTGAGGCTAAGTTGGATAATATTGCTAATTTGTTGGACAAGACTGTTTTTGGTTTAAATAATTCGACTACTAAAAAGGCTCAGTTGAGCCAAGTTTGTGATTTTGCTGTGTTGTAGGTCGTGCCTCAAATTCTTACCCATCTCTGCAAGACGAATAATTATGTGCACAAGTCAATAATGTCAATTACAATCATGGTGGCTAGCAGCAAAGAAGGCATAATCCTTATTCTAATACGTACAATCCTGAGTGGAGAGATCATCCCAACTTAAGGTATGGAAACAAGCAACAGAACCATTAACCACAACAGTTTCAGTAGAGACAACAACCCACCAATCCAACGAAAGTGACAAATTGAGTTCTTTGGAAGAGATGTTGAAAATGTTTATGGCTACCACACAATCTGATGTACAGGATATGAAGAACCAATTTGATCAGTTAGCCACCTTAGTTAATAGGTTGGAGAATAGAAGAAATTTACCTTTATAACCTGATATCAACTAAAAGCAGAATGCTAGAGCCATTTCTCTTAGAAGTGGAAAACAAATTCCCAGTTCAGAGACAACACCAGTACAACGTGACCATGCTGTAACCACTGCGACAAAAACAGTAGCTCCAAAATGTTCCAGAGATGTTCCAGTATATCCGAATCCTGAAAGGCCACCTTTTCCACATAGATTGGCAAAGAAAAAAGAAGCTTTGAATGATTAAGAAGTGTTGGAAACATTGAAGGAAGTTGAGATCAACATTCTTGTACTTACTGCATTCAAGCAAGTACCTAGATATTGCAAGTTTCTGAAAGAGTTGTGCACTGATATGAACAAGCTGAAAGGCAATGAACGAGTTTGCATGGGAGAGAATGTATCAATAGTGTTACAGAAAAAATGCCTATCAAGGAAAAAGACCCAGGTATGTTTGCTATACCATGTAAAATTGGCAATGTTGGAATAGAACATGCTATGTGTGATTTAGGTACTTCAATTAATTTAATGCCTTTGAAACAAAATGGTGTAGTACTAACCTTGGCTAACTGTTCTAGTTTCTTTTCTGAGGGTGTTTTGGAGGATGTTTTGGTGTAGGTGAACGACTTAGTTTTTCTTACAGACTTTTATGTGTTACACATGGAGGGTGATGGTACTCCTAGTTTGACGTTGTTATTGTTAGGGAGACCATTTTTTAAAATAGCCCGAATAAAGATTGATGTGCATGAAAGGACACTCTCTACGGAGTTCGATGGTGCTGTAGTCAAGTTCAACATCAATGAGGCAATGAAGCATCCTAATGATTACTCTTCCATTTTTGTTGTTAATTGTACTGACCTATTGACAAAAATTTTTTTGGAGTTGCATATTGATGATTTTCTGTAGATTGTTTTAAATGAAAGTATTATAGAGAAGAATCTGATAGAATTGAATGAAAACCCTTAAACCATGTTGTCTCTGATTTGCAAGCAATTTTATCAGTCATTGTTTGAGAGAACAAGCTTATGCCATCCATCATCAAGCCACCTGAACTTGAAATGAAAACTTTGCCTGAGGATCTAAAGTATGTCTTTTTGGGTGAGTCAAACACACTTCCTGTTATTATTTCAAATAAACTCACATTGTAGGAAGAAGAAAGACTAGTTCGAGTTCTTAAAGACAACAGAGAAGCTATTGGGTGGACTATAGCTGACATAAAAGGTTTGAGCTCCTCTATCTGTATGTATAAGATATTGTT
Organism: Flueggea neowawraea; assembly: GCA_948243855.1. Taxonomy (NCBI): domain Eukaryota; kingdom Viridiplantae; phylum Streptophyta; class Magnoliopsida; order Malpighiales; family Phyllanthaceae; genus Flueggea; species Flueggea neowawraea. The sequence goes on along the minus strand of CAODLS011741083.1, from coordinate 10,850 downwards.
GGAAGATGATTGTAAACCTTGTAGTCAGCAACAAAGACGCCTAAACCCACCTATGATGGAGGTGGTGAAGAAGGAAATTTTAAAGCTTCTTGATGCAGGTGTGATATACGCCATTTCAAACAGCAAATGGGTAAGTCATACTCAAGTTGTTCCTAAAATATTACTGGTGTCACAAATGAACAAGTTGAGTTGGTTCCTACCCGAATTCCTAATGGTTGGTGTGTTTGCATAGATTATAGAAAATTGAATGCTGCTGCACGTAAGGATCATTTTCGACTTCCTTTTATTGATTAGATGTTAGAGCGTTTAGCTGACCAAACTCATTATTTTTGTCTAGATGGTTATTCAATTTTTCACCATATTCTAGTTGCTCCAGAGGACCAAGAAAAGACAACATTCACATGTCCCTTTGGCACTTTTGCTTATAGATGTATGCCCTTCGGTCTCTGCAATGCACCAACTACTTTTCATAGATACATGGTAAGTATATTTTCTGACTATGTGGAGAATTTTATTGAGGTTTTCATGGATGATTTCATTGTGTATGGAAATTCTTTCACATATTGTTCAGAATTTCTAAAAAGATGCATTTAGACAAACCTTGTGTTGAATTATGAAAAATGCCCTTTTATGGTTGATCAAAGTATTATCTTGGGTCATGTGGTTTTGACTAGGGGCATAGAGGTTGATAAAGAAAAAATTGATTTTATCAAATCATTGCCTTACCCCACGAATGCGAGGGAAGTTAGTTATTTTCTTGGCCATGCAGGTTTCTACAGAAGGTTTATCAAAGACTTTTCATAGATTGCACATCCATTGAGTGAGTTGTTGAAGAAAGATGCAAACTTCGACTTTGATGATCCCTGTAAAATGGCCTTCAATGTGTTGAAAGAGAAGTTGATTTTTGCGCAAATCTTACAAGCTCCTGGTTGGAATCTTCCATTCAAGTTGATATATGATGCTTCGAACCATGCAGTAGGTGCAATTCTTGGTCAAATAGTTGGAAGAGATCCACACGTGATCTACTATGCGTCTAAGACTCTTGATCCGGCTCAGTCCAACTACTAAACAACTGAAAAAGAAATGTTTGATGTTGTTTTTGCCTTCGAAAAATGTAGATCTTATTTGTTGGGCACCAAAGTGATAGTTTATTCAGATCATGTTGCTCTCAGTTATTTAATGAATAAAATGAATTCCAAACCAATGTTAATTAGGTGGGTTTTGTTGTTGCAGGAATTTGATATATAAGTTAGAGACAAGAAAGGTGTTGAAAATCTAGTCGTTGACCATCTTAGTAGGCTACCCCATGTTTCAGAGACAAAAGCTGAGATTTCTGCAAAATTTCCTGATGAACACCTATATGCATTGGGCACCTCTGCATGGCTCTGCAGAAATCGATAATGTGCTGACATTATTAATTATTTGACTAACCATGGTTTTCCTGAAGGTTACAACAGATCTCAGAAGGACAAGCTGAAAAGTGATGCCAAATATTATATTTGGGATGATCCATACCTCTGGAAAATGTGCTCAGATTAAATCATTCGTAGGTGTGTACATGAAACTGAGATTTCATCTATTTTGCAGTTTTGTCATTCTTCAGCTTGTGGTGTCATTTTGACCGCAATCGAACAGCAAGAAAAGTGCTCGAATCAGGTTTGTACTAGCCTAAGATTTTTAGAGATTCATATGGATTCTATAAAGCTTGTAATCGTTGCCAACAAGTAGGAAACATAAACCATAGAAATGAAATGCCTCAAATACCCATACTTGTCAGTGAAATGTTTTATAATTAGGGTATTAATTTTATGGGTCATTTTCCTTCTTCTTTTGGTAATCAATATAGTATTCTTGTTGTAGTCGAAGTGTCAAAGTAGGTAGAAGCGAAAGCTACCAGAACTAATGATGCTCGAGTTGTTGTAGATTTCTTGAAGGCTAATATCTTTGCCAGATTTGACACTCCTAAAGCAGTCATTAGTGATCGGGGCATGCACTTTTGCAACCGAGTAGTGGAGGTTGTGTTCAAGAAATATGGTGTTACACATCAAGTCTCCACTGCTTATGACCCATTACGGGCAAGCTGAAGTGTCGAACTGGACTATCAAAGGCATCTTGGAGAAAATTATCAATCCAAACTGCAAGGATTGGAATGTGCACCTAGATGATGCACTTTTGGCCCACATAATTGCCTACAAGACTCCTTTAGGTATGTCTCCTTATGTTCTTGTGTATGGTAAATCTTGCCATATTCCTGTTGAAGTTGAACACAGGGCCTTTTGGGAGGTAAAAGAGTGCAATATGAATTTTGAGGAAGATGGACAGCAACGAAAGTTGCAGATTCAAGAGCTCAAGAGAATCAAAATCATGCATGTGAGAGTGAAGCTATTTACAAGGCCAAATCTAAAGCTTCTCACGATAGCCAACTTGTGAACAAGAACCTCAAGGTGGGTCAAAATGTACTTCTATTCAATTCGACTTTAAAACTTTTTGCAAGAAAGCTTAGATCAAAATGGGTTGGTCCTTTTGTGGTTATTCAAGTTTATTCTCATGGTACTATGGATATTCAAAGCATCAAGACATGTTACTTTCTTAAGGTAAATGGGCAACGTTTGAAACCATTTTATGAAGGTTTTATGTCACATTCAGTTGATGTTGACTATGTTTCTGAACCCCATTACAACTGATTATGGCCTAAGTCCAACTAAGACGACGTTAAAGAAGTGTTACTTGGTAAGCAACCCAAGATTTTCATTACTATTCTTGTTTTTGTTATTTTTTTTGTTATTTTTGATTGGTTTTATTGATTGATTGATCCAACACTATATGTTTATTTGGGTTATTAATTTTATTTTTCTTTTCAAGAATTTAATTTTGCTTGGTCTTGAGATTAGAATTGTTTTGTAGAACAATTAGGTGAAAGAAATGAGGTCTTAGTGGAAGAAAACAAGTGTGGGGAGGCTACAAAGATTGATACTCATGTTTACAGAAGACACACATCTAAAGCGTCCAATGGGTCCATTCAAAACGGCGGCGTTTTGGTCTAAAAAAAGGTGAACCAAACGCTGCCGTATCGATCGATGTGGCGCGCTGAAGAAGGCCATACTCACTTATTCAGACGACATCGTTTTGGGCACACAAAGGGAGAGCCACGCGACGTTGTTTTGCGCGGTGAAGGCTGCATCGCTCTACACGGCGCAGTTCCACTTAAAGCAAAGGGGCAGATTTCCAGCCGAGGGCACTTTGGTCTTTTGGACCTTAATTTTTATACCCTAACTAGGTTTTGCTCATTGCGATGCACGTGATTTTTTTATAATCAAATTTTTAATATTATAAAATATTTATTCAATTTTTATTATTTTCTAAAGTTAAATTCCTTAATAAATAATACAAATTGAAAACAAAATTATTAATATAATAAAATTGAAAATTTCATAGATAAATAAAGATACTTTTGTACAAAAATTAAGGATTGCAATGCATGTAATTAATAAAAAAATAATATTGTATATAAATAAAAAATAAAAAAACTAAAATCTTTAAATATTAACAGTATATGATAAATACAATTAAAATTTATACAATTACATAAAAAATAAAATAATTTCATAACTAAAGAGAATAAAATTTAAAATATCAATATAATAAAAATTTACATAACAATTGAATAAATAAATCAATATAAAGTTTTAGAAAAAAATTGAACATTTATATTTGTATGAAAATAAAAATACAATTTTAGAGTAGAACAATTCTATTTCCTATAAAAAAATAAATATTTAATGCCAATGCATAATCCTTTTGTTTATGTACATTAAGTGGAGTTTCTACCACAACCACTGAAAATTGTCATACTTTTCTTTTAATGTTACTTTTTATAAATATTTCATATATATTGAATTTTTCTATATCAATAAGTAATAATTAAAGAAATAAAAAGTGATTGATTATTTAATATTGTAAGTGATGTATTTAATTTATGTTCAAAGAGTGGTAGTAATGGAAAAGATTAATAAAAGAAAATTATAGCATAGACCAAAAAAAATTGTATTTTCATGAGAAACCCATTTATGGACAATATTTAAAGACTGATACTTTTGTTTATCTTTCATCTTTTTTTTTTCCTACCAAAAATAACTTCGGATTTAGAATTTGAAGTAGGCAAATAAGAAAACCTGTTGAAAAATCAAATTAATCGGATTTGTACTGATGCTTTTTGTTGGAAGGATTTAGGTTGTAACATTCCGGAACCTGTAGGTTTGTGATGAAGCCTATAAATGAAATTGCATTAATCTTTTCCCGTTAAAAAAAAAAAAACCTTTTGGTCAATAAGTGAAAGCCAAAACATTTTCCCTCCCTTCTCTCTAGGTTTATGAGCCTTTTTGTTGTCTAGACCTACTCTAATATCAATTGTGGGAATTTTTATGCAATTGAAGATACACTTTAGAGGTTGAATAGATAGTGATTTGATTTTATACTCTTGTAGATAGATTTATTCAAGCGTTTCTTTACCAAGATTATCACTTTAAATGAAATAAGCACAACAAGAAACCAAACAAATAGGTGAGTGGTTAGATAATAAATGGTGTGTGTACGCGTGCATACGCTAAGTGATAATAAAATCATTAATGAAATAAATAAAGAAAGAGACCAAGATTCTTATAGTGAGCTCTTCCTGAATCCTATGCCTCTAACTTTAAATTCATTAATTTTTTTTCACAATGGACGCATAAACGCTCTCTGTTATGAAATAATTTGTCCCACATTCTTCCGATGCCACCTTTTTGACAAGGCGCAAAATGAATAGGGTTTCCCGTTGACATACAGTGAGGCGCTGATCTTCTCGATGTAATGTGGGTCTGCTTGTTTCTTGAAACTTCAAATTAAAAAAGAATCAGATCTCTGTGATTCCCTTTGATTTCCAAATCCTCCACGCACGGTACAATCTCTTTTGTACTTTAGATGGTCACAAGTATCTTCCCTCAGACACTCGAGTCCATGGTCAACATCTTCTCTTTTGACTAAATAGGATGTGAATGTTCAACTTTAGGTGCACAGTTCTCTTCTTCTGACTTCCTTCATTTTACAGCAAGTGACTTTGCTTCATTTTGCGATAAATGTGTTCATTCCATTATATGCGAGTTTGATATTCTTGTCTAGCACCATTTTGAGATTGCTTGTTCTTGCTCTTTTGTGCAACTCCTTTAATCATTCAAAGTTATGTTTTAAGTGTTTTTTCATCAATAAAAACTAAGATGAGATTTGCAATGTCACCATTTGGTTCAACACGGAGTTACACTTTGTTTCCTTTCTTTTTGTTTTTGGGCTTTATCATTTGCCTCAAATTGTCCATTGAAATTAAGTTCGATTGTTTTCATGAAAACAACTCCATATATTTAGCTCCTGTAATTAGAATTGGAGACCACTCCAATGATTTTTTTTTTCTAGGTTCCTTTTTTTGCTTGCATTTGAAACTCACGTAGAAATAACACGTACTTTCTTAAACACATGACAAAGATGGGAGAGGAGACATGCAGAGAGAGGACTTTAAATGTTTTAGGGCAAACTTCTCATTAAATAGTTGTTAGTAGTAAGTTTCATGTGCCACATCAATATATTAATTTGGCACGTGAATTTGACTAACAACCACAAGACCCAAGGAACACATTGGAGTTTTTTTTTAAGGATGCAATTTAAAAAATTGGCAGACCTCAGGAACCATAGGGTAATTGACCTTTTCTTTTCTTTCACCTAGAGGCATGTAACTTCTAGCTAGCTAGCTAGCTAGCCTATTTAATGATGTATTTTTTTTAATTGCATGCGCAGTAACGGGAACATATTGGGACTTATTGATTAGAATCATAAAAACAGTCATTGATTATGTAGCTACTGCATGAATGGGAGCCATTGGCCTTCAAATTTTTTTAGGGTGGCCCAAACCCTAAGTATTTGGTCTTTGATTCCCCACTTATACATTGCCTATAAAAGTAAAGTTACTTTTGTTTTTTGAAAATTTCCAGGGAAAGTACTGAGATTTGTTTTGGAAAGTATTATGTTCTTGAGGTTCTAGGAAAGTGTAGTTAAAAACGAAACGCAATAATTTGAGTTGTTTCCTTAACATCAACACATGACATTTTCTGCTGGCCTAGAAGCAAAAGTAGAGTTTTCAGGATTATAGACAGAAGAATTTGCAATACCGATACAAGTTTTTATCTGATACTAAATATATTAATAAACTAATTCAAAAAACAACAAGAAATAATAGCTTGGAACGTCTTATTAGTTATTAGGAAAAATTAAAAAAATCTCACAATTAAACCACATTTAACAATCTTTTATTGTCAGAATCAATTCATAATTTTTATACTGACAAAATAGATCGAGTTGTTGAGGTATTCCAACTTTCTTAATCTATTATTTATTAATTTTTTTGGTTTGAATGAATAAAATTTTTGACTTGTCAAAAAAAACTGTATATAATAGAGTGTACATAAAAATATTGATTGAGCTTTTTCCTGTTTTTTTTTTCCCACTGAATTTTGATCTCTTAATCTATGCTAGAGATGACAAACCCATTAGTTAAGCTAAATATCAAGATTTCAAGATTCAAGACACAGCTAGCAACCACTTGCCCAACTAAACTTAATGGAGGAGCATCTTCATGTAGATTTCGCCCCACACTACTACTAATTATTTACAAGCCTAACCCTATCCTAAAATATGCATGTGCTTCAACGTGGAAACTACTGCAATTCGGACCTCAAACAACACCATAGCTAGCTACTTGTAGTTCTCTCCCTATGTATTTAAACTTGTTATGGATATAATATTTTTTGTCCTTGCATTTAAATTAACTAGGTTTGTGAACACGTACAAACATGAATTTTGTTTTTATAAAAATATTTAAAAATATTTTATAAATTGTATGACTAAATTATTATGTATTAAATAAACAAAAATATAACCTATTAAAAAAAATTAAATATAAAATACATTAATTGAAAATTACACAATTTTACATATGAATAGAAAAATTAAACGATATTAGTGTAAATATATTTTATTATTTTAATGGCGCTTTCTTTGTTTCTTTATTTGCCAACGCTTGATGGTTCTCACGGATAGTAAATCTGACAAACCACCTCTTCTTAACTTGAACCTTCCTCTTTATATGTGCATTAACAACACATGCAGTAAAACATCGGATATTTCGGATTTTAATTTTTTTTTATAAAAGATAAATTTTAAGGAAGTTAATTTTCGAGTCCCTTAGATTTGTCCTATTTAGTAGGATGGTCCTCTTTTTTTTTTAAATATTACAAACACATCATCAAAATTTAAAATAATATTCTATTTAAGTCCTTTTAGTGGTTCATTATTGATCCGTAAGAAAATCGTTGACGTATCGAGTGGTTCATTTAAAATGAAATTTTAAAGACAAAATTACCCCTAAAATCCTAATTTTGCTTTTTTCTACTCTTCTTTTTTATCTTCTTTTTCTTGAATCTCATGATCAAAACCTAATAAATCCGAAATGAAAACCAACAGATCCAACATCAACATCTCGAGTTCAATCCATATCCACATAACATCTCAGCTCCCATATAAACTTCAACTCAGTCATCGACATAAAGACATACAATTTTTTTAAATTCAACAAAGAAATTAAACACAAAATCAAATAAATTCAACAATAATAAATTCAATTTATGTTCTTTGTAGGTCGGGCAATCGGACCTGTGGAAGACCTGAACCCAAACATCACCGTATCATGCACACACTAGTGAAACCCACCATCAACCCTCGACTCATTTACCTACAAAGACTCCTCACATACCACACCACCACCGTAAGACGTATCCTCTCTATTGCCTCAATTCAGAATCCACCGAGAACCAGTTCTCTCCTTTCATCTTCTTAAAAACAAAAGTTTACATATACACAAAAATAACACTAAGCTTCATACTTTTCAATTTGTAATTACAACCATCAATTATTTTTTTCAAAGACTGTAAATTTACTACCACTTCCACAGTCTTTGAAACCCAAAGGAAAACCCATATGTACAGAGAAGATAGTGATAGAGGCAAAGCTATCTACAGAGAACACGGTGATAGACGAGCAAACCCAGAAACCCAAAAAAAAAACAGAAAACCCAGAAACCCAGATCCAAACTAGAGTCTTCTTCTTCTTTCGCGAATGAATTCAAAGACTCTATTGCCTCAATCTATGAACCCTTCACCATAACGACTCAGTTTCAGAATTTAGACAATTTGAGGATATGGGTTTTTGATTTGTAGAGTTTGAGACGAAAAACATGGAAGACAATTGGAAAATTAAAAGGCAGGAAAAGCAATAGTTGATCGATTTTTGTGGCTCTTTAAAAGGTAGTGAAGTGTGACAGTACTGACGGAGCGAGAGAGAGCGACTGTATTTAGGAGAGAGAGAGAGAAGTGGGAGAAAGAGATAAGAGAGAGAAATCAAAATTGAAAATGATATTGGATCTGTGGGTTTTCGTTTTTATAGAAGGACAATTATGTAATTTTATTTTTTTCTTAACACCGTCAATTAAAAACACGTGTGAAGGACTAATGTGCTTTTGCAAAAAAAAACACGGGGATTAACCTATTAATGAGGGCAAACTTGAGGGACTCCAAAATTATTTCCCTAAATTTTATGTGATGATAAGGTTATATCTACTCATAAAGAATAACAGCCCATGTCAAACCATTAATATTTTTAATTTATCAACACAATAAGTAGTATTATCGTGTTGAAAACTAATAATCGGATTACTTTTGTTTCCTTATCTTAATTCAAAGCTTTTATCAACTATATACAACTCTGAAGTCTTAACGTGATCCTTCTCCTTTATATATGTATTGAAGAACACATGCAATAAAACATCAAATATTTCGGATTCAAAGCTTTTATCAACTATACATAGTCCTTTTTTTTCCAAATGAAATTTTGATGCAGTAAAACTAAGTCCAAAAACGATAAAAGCATCCATTTGCGTTACAATCAATGCAATATAATATATGTACACTAAGTATAATATGTATCAGGTGCAGTACAGTGAATGCAATATGGATGTTTTACGCGCAATATTATCATCAAATATTTCGATTTCAAAACTTAATTACCTTAATTATATTTTTGTTATAATTATCTTAATTCAAAGCTTTTATTAACTATACATAGCCTTTTTTTCCCCAAATGAAATTCGGTTATTTAATACTTATCTGATTTTCAAATCCATTTAAGAAAAGAATATTTTCTTTAATTAATTATCTAATAATTATAGTAATTTAGAATTAAAAAGAGAGATAAAATTATACAAATTTTTCTCACACATATTGACATATAAACGCGTTATGATACAGACCGTATATATATATATATATATATATATATATATATATATATATATATATATGCTTATTGTATATAGTATTGGTATTATTAGTGTATATTTAGTTACATCTAGTGTTATATGTCTTATGTTTTATATATTCTTAAATTTAGGCTTAACTTCACTCCAAAAGGGACCTTATAGGGGTGATTGCCTTTTAATTATAAATCCAAGCGTTCATCTCAAGTTAGGCAATTTGGAATCATTGGCACACCCCTCTCAGACCGAACAAGACTAGACATCTGATGGGCATAAGGGTCGGGTGACGTCCAACACTATTGTGCTAGAGGTGACTCTGATACAATCTAAAATTTGAAATTCTTAACTTAAACAATGTGGGATTCTTGACATATATTTTATGTTTGTTGTCATATTTTGTTTCATATCTGTATTGCTTTTATTGTATAATGTCTAGTTTTATTCCTTTTTAAATAACTTTAACTTTTTTATTAGAGGGAAGTTGTATCCCTAATAGATTTTATTCTAGTCGCATACTTGGTTACATAGTAAATGTATACCTTACCTGTATAAAAAAAAAAGTTTTCTTTATTATCATGGTGGTGTTTTTAAAGGCATTAAGCATATAAGAGATCTATTGAGAGATTATATTGTCTAGTGAGGATATGACATTGTTCGGGTTAAGAATGATAAAATTAGATTAACAGCTATATGTTCAGTTGCTGGCTATGAGTGGATACTTCATGCTATGGTTGCAAGATGATATGACTTTCAAGGTTAGGACAGTAAAAAACCTACACACATGTGAAAGAGTTAGTCACCATAATTTAGAAGATATTCCTAGATGGATATTAAATCAAATGAAGGATGAATTTTGAGATCTCAACATGACATGCCATATGATCCTATGAGATCTCATCTGTCCAGGAATTATGTGTAGAGTGTAAGAGGCAGAAGTTGTATAAAGCTAAGGTTCATGCTAGAGTTGCAATTGAAGGCACTCACAAGGAGGCTTATGCAAAGCTAATACTGTATTCTCGAGTCTTTAAGAGACAAATCCAGAAAGTGTTGTCAAATTTTCTTTTTGGGAAAGGATAGATTTTAGTCAATCTCCTGTTTTCCAAAGAATATTTGTTGCATTGAGTGGATTGGTTCAGGGATTCTTGAAGGGTTGCATGCCATTATTTGGAATTGACAGAGCATTCTTGAAGGGGACATTTAAGGGTGTTTTGTTAGTAGATGTTGCTATGGATAGGAATAAGGGAGTGTTTTCATTAGCTTGGTGTATTGTAAAAGGTGAAAACAGTGAGAGTTGGACATGGTTCTTGGACTGCTTGAATTTATGCATAGGTGACAATAATGGGGGAGTCCCCTACACTATTATGAGTGACAAGCAAAAGGTGATGTGCATAATCTTGCTCTTTTAAATGTTAATATGGTTTGGAATTTCTGTATTTATGTATTTACTAATATTACTAAT
>CAODLS011741069.1:0-18271 GCA_948243855.1 Flueggea neowawraea | reverse complement strand
GGTCAGAGCTATATTGCGATTTTAGGAGTGATTTTTGATGGATTTTTGTTGGGTTTTGATGGGTGAGTTGGTAGAGCATGAATATAGGTTAAAAATGGAGTTTTAAACAGTTTTTGATGGAAGGGTAATTTGGTCCGAATCATTGAGGACAGATTTAGGACGTTTGAGGAGGTTTTGGACAAAATGGATGTTAAATTTGGGTTCTAGGGATGATTTTGAGTCAATGTGGGTTGATTGGAACGTTGGGTAATGCTTGGTTCGGGATTATGGACCATTTGGTGTAGTTTTATAACGAAAGGACCAAAACTAAAATTTTATATAATTTTGAGGATATTGAGGACCAAATATGATATTTAGCATTTTAGGGACTGATTTATGATAAGTATAGTGGAAGATTTGTAATTTTTAGAAATTGGAGGATTAAATTATAATTTTAAATTGCTTAGAGGACAAATTTAGAAATTCTAAAAAAGTTTAGGGACTAAGTCATAATTTTTTGAGGTCTCGGAGACTAAATGGTAATTTTTCAAAGTTCGGGAATTGAACTGTAATTTTACACTGAGGTGTAATAATTGGATTATTATGTTAGAATTTGGGTCGAAATGAATTTTCGGAGTTTGTTAGAGTGTTTGGGTATGCCTATACATTTGCACGCATTTTGGTACAACCATAGTACAATGACTAAGTTGTTTGTGTATTGTCTATTCTAGCTCGGTTGGATTTCTGAGGTGACCAGTCATTTTTCGGTGGACCGTGCTCGAGATTATTTGCTCAGTGTCCAGTGAGTGTAATAGCACTTTAGACACGTAGACTGTGTCCTTTAATTTCCCTATAAGTTTTTGTTGTGTTGAACTTTGTATGGAATTTGGAATAATTAAAATATTAGAATTCCTAAAATTTGGTATATGTGAGAACCTCTATTGTGGAAACTCGATTTTCTCTAAAAATGTTTTTGGCTTCTGAAATAAATATTATGCTAATATTTATTGTGATTTCTGAAAGGAGCGTTTTGCATTTTAAGAATTTATTCCGGAGTGAATATTTTGTCTGAGATGATTATTATTTGTGAACACTAAATATTTTTGTAATAAATATTTTGTCTGAAAGTTTATTATCATTTTTGGAAAAATGATATGTTCGTTCAATATGCTACATATTTGGAATATTTTGAATATATATTGAAATGTTTTGGTAAAAACATTTTGTTTTAGGACACCCAGCTACAAGATAGTGTAAGCTTAATACACTGGAGTTGTATCATTTGTCTGTGTAGCTATACTTATGCCTTCAGTTGCCTATACTTGCCTTTGTGGCTATACCATGGTGCCTTAGTGGCTAATCTCCACCTATGTCGCTATTGCCGAGTTCGGTTAACTCGATGAACATGATCTTTGGTCCCCGTCTGAAAATGTTTTGAACTATTCTCTAAAATGTTTTGGAATTATTTCTGAAAATACTTTGGTATTCAAGTCTGAAAATACATTTGGAATTTATCTCTGAAAATCTTTTGGGTATTTAACTCTAAAAATAAATTTAGAATTTATCTTTGAAATATTTTGAGTATTTATCTTTGAAAAATAACTGAGTATCTTTTTATGAAACGTGAATTTCTAAAAATGTTTGAAAAGAAAACACTTGTGCTATTTTGGATTTTGTGAAAATTTAATATTTTATTTAAGTTCTCATCCTATGCAACAATCTTTTGAGATCCTTTATCCTGCCACCATCTGGCAGCTCGTCCATCCAATAAGAACGATGCAAGCCTAACCCTCGCTGCCTCATCGGTGAGCTTCATAGCCTCAAAACATCGCTCAACCGTAGAAGTGAAGCAATAAGGGTCATCACCTAAATTGCCCTCAAACCTGGGCGGAGTAAGCTTTAAGAATCTGACAAGTCGAGACTCAGCCTCTCACTGTGGTGCTGCTGAAACTGCATCAGGCACTGGTGCAACTGACACTTCTGTCTGCGGTGGAGGAACTGGTGGTACAACACCTGACTGACCACTAAGAAGCGTCTTTATGTGCTCAATAGCCTAGGTGAAACACATCATAATCTCCAACTGAGACATCTGCTGAGGTTGAGCTGATGGGGCAACAACCTCAGAAACACTATGTGCATCATGTTGATTGGCTATAGACTGAGCAGCGACCTCAATAGGCACACGTCTAGGTCTCCCACGACCTATACCACGACGTCGATCCATATCTACAGATCATAAAAAAATCGCGTATGCAATGTCATAATGCAAGTGATATCCACAATACCAACCATAGATCAAAAGATTTACAGATGCAAAGTCGAACTGACTCGATCAAAGATACCTAAACTCCACACTAACCCTAAACTTACGAAACCAAGTGCTCTGATTGTTGGATCATGGGTGATCAACATTAAAGATCCTTTATGTGTTTTGATGATGGACAAAATGATATTGTCAAATCATCACTCGAGTAAGATGCTTATTCACTCGAGTAACATTTGTGCCCAATTTATTTCACTCGAGTAAGCCAAGTCATCACTCGAGTAATGCACGAAGAACAGAGGAATGGGATACTAGTTGAAGCTGTCTCACTCAAGTAACAAGAAGTGTCACTACAGTAATCAATGCATCCGATCACTCGAGTAACCGAAAGGTGTCACTCGAGTAAATTATCAACCCAGGAAGCTGTAACAGACAAAAATGCATTCCAACGGTCATATTCTCACCACCAACAGTCATATTGATTGGAATGGCTATAAATACATCAAGGAAGGACAAAAAATTATGGATGATTATATGGATTCAAGTCCTAATCATTTTCATCATTCCCCTCACTCCAAAACACGAAATTCATGCTAGAGAGAAGATCAAGAGCATCAATCAAACACATGTACTCTTACCATAGAGCTTTCATTTTTTGTAAATGTTTTGTATACTCTTTGAGAGTGAGAAAGGTTTGTTGTAAGCCTAGAGAAAACAACATTGTAAGGCTTTAAAGTTATGAGCCGAAATCAACCTTGTCTAAGCTTTAAAGGTGTGAGCCGTAATCAACCTTGTTGGTTTTAGAGGTGTGAGCAGTAATTAACCTTGTTGGCTTTAGATGTGTGGGTCGTAATCAACCTTGTTGGCCTTAGAGGTGTGAGCCACAATCAACCTTAGTGTAATGCTTTGTTGGATTGAGCCGGAATCAATCTTCGAGATAGTGGAAATCCTAAGTGAGACTTAGGTACTGGACGTAGGCATGTTTGGCCGAATCACTATAAATCTTGGTGTTGTTTTATCTCTTACTTCAACTCACTTCTGCTCTCCAAACTCAACCAAGGCATCCCCGGGAAAATTCTCCAACACTAATACCACCTTTGTCACGACCAGTTGTGGGCCCACGACTGGCGTACGAGGCGAACCGTCCATGAGAGCCCGACCCATCTCGCACAAGCCTCATGGATCATAACTTACTACTCAAAACATTTGTTATTTAAAAACAAAAGATAGAATAATCATATATCATAATAAAATATTCAAAACATATATATATATATATATATATATATATATCAAAATACATCAAAGTATAAAAAGCAATCCAGAAACCCGATAGCATCCCAGTGTAGAGCTCTAACATGAATATATAAGAGCCCAATCAAAAAGGCATCACTAACCAAATGACACATCACTGGTATCCAAGATGCGAAAAAGTTGTCGTAGCCAAAAATGATGAACCTGAGGAATAAATCAACAGTAGACATGGAAAGAAAAAGGGGTCAGGGCCCAGTGAGGGAAAACACTCCAGACCGCCTCATACGTGTCTCGCAAAGACTTCTTTGAAAATCATTCAAAAATACCACTTGCAGGTATATACACAGATATATACATATATACACGTTATATGTAATAGCTTTTCGAAAGTCATTTCAAAATTGTTCGCAAGCAAAGCATCTAGCAAGCATGAAAACGTACTTAGTAATCATTTCGATTCTTAAAACATATTTTCATGGTTAAAACATATATCTTTGATAAGGGACCATAATCATGGGAATGCTTGTAGCACCATATAACATGGGTGATGTTGACTCGGCCACTATCATAACAATTCACATGTTGAATTAGAGCACTTGGCTACCGACATCCCTGGTAGCTGGGATTTTATAGTACATATATAATTGGTATACCAAAGGCTACTTCGACCCCGTAGCATAGGTGTCCCGTATCATAAAACAAACCATAGTCTTACATAGCATAAATCATAGACATGCATTTCATCATTTGAAATCATAGGAAATATATATATATATATATATACACACACATGTACGTACGTACGTACGTATGTATGTATGTATGTATCAATTTCATAAAAACATAGGGTTGATTACAAAATCACGTAGTCATTTTATTTATTTAATCAATCCTTAGATTAATCCATTTTCATAAGCATGTTCAACACATCATAAAACATAATAGAAGTTTCAAGACACAACTTATGCGTCTGAAGCTGCTATTCACTCACCTAAATGTCCAAGCTGAGTCACCAGTCAAGCCCCACTGGTCGGTGGCTGGCCTCGTTGGCACGAACAAGAAGCTGAACATGGACATACATAACATAAATCAAAATGTGGCATCGTGGACTATACCAAATGCATGATATGAAAATGAAATGCAAACTCTCATAGTCGTTGAAAACATATATCAAATGTAAACCCATCACTCTCGATCATAAATTCATAATCTTTACAAAATATCAAGCTTGGTCCTTAATGGAAAATTACCCAAATAGACCAACTTTCAATTCAACTGATACAAATCAATTCCAATCACCCACATTGGTTCCTATCAACCTCCTAATCATGAATCCATCACCAATTTCATAAAAAAAACTCCAAATCATCAAGAAATCTCAACCTCAAATTGGGATTTCTTTAGCCCATAGAACAAATAACATCAAATCTTCAAAATCTACAAGGATTTATGTTAATCTAGGTCTCTCTTACCTAGATACATCAAGAACAACTCAGATCTAATATGGAATCCACCCAAAATTGAAACCCTAGCTCAAGAACAACTTATATCGTCCAAACATAAAAGTCTCCAAAATCAAAGTTAAAATCCCATGATTTCAACATATAACAAACATAATCTAACCACATTTAACTTCCATTACAATAGAAAATGAATTCCCAAACCAAAATTCCAAATTCGGTCGGAACCCTAGATGCATCATTCATTAACAAAGATGAGGAAATGAAGAGATTAATGAAGTGTTCTTACCTCAAGAAACATTGATGAACCAATGAGAAGCAATGATATGCATTGGAAGATGGTGAGAATTCAATTTGAAGTGATTTTGGTAGGTGAGAACGAGTTATGGCCGAAGGAAGGTCGGATGGGGGTATTTATAAAACCCACAATACAACACGTGCGTTTTAGACCAAAAACACACAGCTGAACCCCCTTTTATGCACTTAATACTGTAACATGGCTATTACGAGCATAGAACAACCTTCTGTATGCATAGAAGACTTCCAGATCTCGTTTCCTACTCCAAACGACGATCAACGCGCACAAAACACACCACTTAGGCATTTCCAACTTTATTTTCATAATTCCCATCATTCCCATGACCAATTGAACTCCCAAACATGATAGAATGATGAACGAAATGTCTTCAAACACTCTACAACATTACAAAAACAATGGATTGCTACAGGAATCCCATTGAAACGGGCGGAATATTACATATTTCCCCCCTCAAAAGAAATTCGTCCTCGAATTTTGAAACAAAATAGATCAAAAATGACATCAATCTTCAACCTCCCAAAGCAAAACCCATAACAACATCTCATTCAACATGCAACATGCAAACATGGTGATGCCATAAACATAATCAAATATGCAGACATAAATAGAACTGCTGGCCCGAAATGGCAATCCAATAGGGGGATGAATTGAATTTTTGACTTTTAAAACTTGTTTAAAAACTTTTTTGCAATTATCAAAATATTCAAAATAAGAAAAACCAAAGTAAGAACAATTTATCCAATTCACACGAACAATAAATATAAAGAGAGAATGGATAGAGAAATCAAAGGCAATATTTATCGTGATTCGACCTTATTAGCCTACGTCCACTCCTCAAACTTCCCCTTAAGATTTTGAATCCACTATATCTCTTGCTTCAAAGGGTGCAAGATTAAACATCTACAAACTCTTGCTTCAATGGGTGCAAGATTAGACCTCTACAACCTCTTGCTTCAATGGGTGCAAGATTAAACCTCTACCAATACAACCCTTATTTTCTAGATAAACAAGAAAAATTTTCCTCTCTCAAATACAATGATTTTCTCAATAAGAAATAATGAAATTAATAATGAACACTCTCAAGAAACAATGAATTTGCAAGTGTAAAACCCTCTTGAGAAGTGTATGAATGATTTGCAAATTTGAGCAAGAGAAAGTTTGATGTTGTTGTAAGATGTTTACAAGTGATGAATAACTACTTCTCTGATGTGTCTTGAGGCTATTTATAGATTTCCAAGTTGATATAGCTGTTGGAGGATTGAATGTAGCTGTTGTGAGATAGAACAACCCTTCATTTAATGTTCTGACATAACATCTAACTCGAGTTAGCTTTTTCTCTTAGTCGAGTTAGCCTTTGTAGAAGATGACCTCTGAAATGTGTAACTTGAGTTATTTTTCATGCTTACTCAAGTTATCCATATTTTCTGACCATTGGAACATCAACATTTGATCATAGGTTGTGTCAAGCTTTGCCTCCAAGCTGTAACTCGAGTTATACAAGTATTTACTCGAGTTAAATTTTCTCCAGACTATTTAACTTGAGTTATCCATATTTTAACTCGATTTATCCTTAATTTAACTCGAGTTAGCCTTTATTTAACTTGAGTTGTATGACATTTTAACAACTTGAGTTATGCATGTTCTTACTCGAGTTGTAGCACTTGATCTGCAGCTTCAATAAGCAAACTGTTACATCACTTGTTTTTGTGGCATCAACAAGCAAACTGAACCTATAGTTTTTATGGGCTCAAATAGGAAATCAAACACCTTGTTTTATGGACCAAACAAGTAAACCGAACCTCTAGTTTTTACGGGTTCAACTAGAAGACCGTTACACACTAGTTTTCTAAAGCTCACTAGCAACCACTCTTATTTTTCTAAAGCACAACATAAAAACCTATTACCATAAGTAAACAGCCTTGCTTGTTACAAAATCAACCTAAGATATAACAATATTAAGCTCACACAAACTCAGAAATGTGATAGCAAGTAAATAACTCAAATGTGTTAGAAATGTAGGAATGAGAGAGAAAATGAATAGTAAGTTTAACAAAGGTCTCTCTTTTTTCTCTTATGATATGTGACGTCTATATATAGTCACTAACAAGAATATAACCATTGGAAGCCTCAAAGTAGTCGTTGTGAGATAATAGAAATTATGTCATTAAATGACGTCATGGACTTCTACGTACGTAGCCACCATATACGTGCATAGTCTTCATGTCCATTAGAGTTCTACGTGCATTGATAGCAAGTCTACGTGCATTGTTAAACTCCAATATTCATTGCTTTGTGAGTTATGGCTTCTACGTGTGTTGATCATCTTATTTGTATGCTTAGACCAAGTGTACCATGTGTGTTGTAGGAACTCTAGAATATACAATCTTACCCAGACTGTTTGCAATGTGCTTTGCACCTCATGCTACTTGGGTTGTCCGATTTCCATTCCAAGATCGTACCTTTGAGTCTCCACATCAGCATGTCAGGAATATTCAAATTCAAATCTCGAGGAGCGTCTTGGCTTTGTCCTCATCTACAGCTCGTCTGCGTGCGTAGCTTCCTAGCAACGTGCATATAGCCTTTATCTCAAAGATCACACCTTTATCCATTAATGTAATGCCTTGTCCAATTTTGAATTAAGTTTTATTGGTTGGTGATGATAAAGTTTGAGTTTGAATGATCAGAGTTTTAATTTGGATGATCTATGATGTTTATTAATGAATAATAATGTTTTGGAGCCTTTGGAGTCCTTCATTTTGATGGAAATTTAATTGGAGTTAAGGAATGAAAGAGAAGAAAGAAAATGGTGAAGTGCAGGCCACATAAACGCACGTTAGAGGAGTAAGACGCGCGTCTCGTGGAGCAGGCAAGCGACAAGTCGTCTGGTTATGTGCTGTTGTCCGCGCAAAGCAGTTGTCATTCATGAGAGTGCTAGGCGAGGGTTGCCACCCACGTTACACCCCTTGCACGCACGTTACAAGGCCTGGTGTGTGTAAAACACACCATTTTGACTCCTTCTTCTTTAAAAAAGAACCAACCCGACCTGTTTCGTTCACCTCTCATTTTCTTCACTTTTTCTCACCTCAAGTCTGGATCTCTCTCTCTTTGGCTCACATTGTTCCCAATCAGTTCCTAGAGGTAAGATTTCACTTCTAAGCCTTTCATTTCTTCATTTTTGGTGCTTAACCATGGATTGTTCATGATGAACGAATTGTGCATTTGAGTGTGGGTTTCGAAATTTTGTAAGTTTTTATGGGAATGGAGGTTGAATGATGTTAGAATAGGCTATAGGGGACCTAAATTAGCAAGAATCAAGCTTTGAATCAAGAGATTTGATGGGTTTTTGGCTAGGTTAGGGTTTTGGCCGAAAATGAGGATTTTGATGTTGATTTTGAGTTTGTTTGTTGAAATGGTTTTGGATTCATATTCAGGAGATCAATTATAGTCAATATGGGTTATTGGTTTCAATTTATATTGGTTGAATTGAGAATTCGATACTTTTGAGAAGTGAACTTTTTGCTTTGATATTTCTGTAAATTCTGGAAAGTTCGAGTTAGTTTGGTAATTTTTGGAAAGTTTGAGTTAGATTCATAATTTCTGTAAGTTGGGATCCAGATTTGTAATTTTGTGAAAGTTAAGGTACAAATTGGTAATTTTGAAAAGTTGAGGACTAACTTGTAATTTTATAAGTTAATGATTAAATTGCAATTTCTGAGAGTTTATGGATGAATTTGAGAATTCTGACTTATGAAAGACCTCTTGGTAATTTGAGGATACTTTGAGAACTGTTATAAAATTTGTTAAGTCTCGAGGACTAAAATGTAATTTTACACTTATTGAGGACCAAATTGTAATTTTATGTAGATTATAAATTTATGATCTAGGGTGATG
Source organism: Flueggea neowawraea (assembly GCA_948243855.1). NCBI lineage: Eukaryota > Viridiplantae > Streptophyta > Magnoliopsida > Malpighiales > Phyllanthaceae > Flueggea > Flueggea neowawraea. The sequence goes on along the minus strand of CAODLS011741069.1, from coordinate 9,105 downwards.
GATTCACATTCGATATATGTTTTCAACGGCTGTGAGAATCTGCATTGCATTTGCATATCATGCATTTGGTATTTCCACAATATCTCATTTTGATGTATGCTATGTTTTGTACATGTTCAGTGTCTTGTTCCTGCCAAAGAGACCAACCATCGACTAGTGGGATTTGACTAGTGATACTGCTTGGACATTCAGATGAGTGGATAGCACCTTCTGACGCATAGGCTATGTCTTGAAACTTCTATTATGTTTATGATGTGTTGAACATATTTATGAAAATGGACTAATGTAAGGGTTAGTTAAATGAACAAAAATAATTGTGATTTTTATAATCAACACTACGTTTTATGAAATTGATATATATATATATATATATATATATATGTATTATATATATCTCTTCTATGATTTCAAAAGATGAAATGCATGCCTATGATTTATGCTATGTAAGATTATGATTTTGGTTTTATGATATGGGACACTTATGCTACAGGATCGAAGTAGCATTTGGTATACCAATGATACATATATTACGAAATACCAGATACCAGGGATGCCGGTAGCCACGTGTTCTGATCCAACACGTGAATTGTTATGATAGTGGTCGAGCCCACAACACCCATGTTATATGGTGCCACGTGCACGCCTATGATTATAGTCCCTTATCAAAGATATATGTTTTGACTATGAAACCATGTTTTAAGAATCGAAATGAGTTTTAATATGTTTTCGTGCTTGCTAGATGCTTTGCTTGTGAATGATTTTCGAAATGATTTTCAGAAAGCTATTACTTATAACATGTATATATGTATATGTATATGTCTATACCTGCATGTGATATTTTTAAATTGTTTTCAAAGCAGTCTTTGTAAAGCACATATGAGGCGGTCTCGAGTGTTATACCTCACTGGGTTTAACCACCTTTATTTTTCTGTCTACTGTTGACTCTATTCTTCAGGTTCACAGTTTTGGTTTCGACAACTATTCCTCATCTTGGATACCAGTGATGTATCTTTTGGTTAGTGACACCCTTTTGATCGGGCTGTTATGTATTCATGTTAAAGCTCTACATTGGGATGTTGTCAGGTTGTTGGGTTGCCTTTATACTTTGATGTATTTTGATATATTACGATATATATATGTTTTGAATATTTTTATCTATGACATATGTTTATTCTATCGTATGTTTTAAATAACAAATGTTTTGATTAAGTAAATGTTTTAATCAATTGAATTTGGGTAGTATGATATCATCCATGAGGCTTGTGCGAGAATGACCGAGCTTCCATAGACGATTGTACACCGGTCGCGGGCTCGCAACGGGTCATGACAGACTTAGTGGTTGAATTTTTTTTCTTTCAAAATGATGAAGCTCATAATTCATTGTTCGGTAACATCATCTTCTAATGCCGAAACAATGAATTCTGAGGGAAACATGTTCTTCCTAGTATAGTCAGACATAGAATCAGATGTCTATATAAGAGATATGAGCAACATAATTAGCTGATTTCAATACATGATAGTTATAGTTATAGACTTAGTGGTTGTAATTATAGAATTGGAATTGGACCGAACCACATGTGGTTTGCTTCACTAGTACTCGATTTGGCTTATAGTTCGATTCCGGATCGTGGTGTAGTTTATGATTAAATTTTGCTATTGTTTTAGTTTATGGTTTGTCAATTTCTCTCCTTTTGTCTGAAATACTATTTCTTTAACAAAAAAGATTTCTTTCATGGGAGCATGATTTTTTTTAAAAAAAGAAAACCTCACAATTTTTTTCCGATAATCTCATGCAAATCAAACCCATGAAAATCCTAGTTAAGTAGATAGAAAATCGAAGTTCAGATTGTGAAATCGAGCTTGTATGGGATTTCAATTATTAATCATTCATTAGGAAAGGACGTTAATTATTTGATTTTTGAATTTTACAGTAAAGATTTTTTGAAAAAAAAAATTACTGTATTAGATAGTTTGAATTCAATCTAATAGAATTATATTATAAAGATTATCAAATTATTATACGTGATGGTTGCTAAATTTAATTGTTCAATATTGTGTGATGTAAATTTATCTGTTGATGTTTAGAGTTGTAATAGAATTCAAATAATTAGAATTATGCTTAATAAATCGATTAATCGTTGATAGTTGAATGATTAGGAAACAAAAACTTAATATAATTATAAACTTATAATCATTATATATGTTAGAAAAATTATAATATTTTGTTCGCCCAATGTATTTAGTGTTGGTAATTGGTATTGATTATGTGTTTATGTATGTTAATTGATATAGAAGGGAAGCTGTAATTGGTAATATATGATTTGACTTGAAAAATGCGTAGAAAATTGCAAAAGCTGAAGTGGCTTTGGGCTGGTTTTGCCCGAGAATCACCCCGGGAATAATTGTGTATATATGAGGAATATTGTTAGCAACACTCACTTTAATCTCCAATATTCATCTACTGATTGATCCATTCTATCACTTTTTTATTCACCTTAGAAAGAGAAAAGATAAATGAATAAAACGACAAAAAAATGAATTAAAAAAATAGAATTAACGAATCAAAAGATAAGTACTGAAAGAGAGTAACCAAAGTGAGTGTTACTACCATTCCTCGTATATACAAATACTGAATTCGAATAAACTAAAACCGGCAAATACAAAATCCCGAATCAAAGAAAATCACTTTAGTCGTTAGAAATATGAAAGCCACTCGGAAAAGAAGTGTATTAAAAGTTTTTAACTTTATTTTGCAGTTCCAAATTTGTACTTAGATTCCGAGTTCCAACTTTATGATTTCTATCATCGGATCGCCCACTCTTTTTATGCCTTTCTACTCTCTCTTTCAAGAAATTGGGAACCAAAATCATCCCAAGTAGATTTTGTAGCCTAGCTTTTCACTAACATGCAATCTTGGAGGGTGACACCTTAGTCTCCATAGTAATGAGTAATGGTTTGATCTGTCTCAAACTCAGTCAATATAGACGGGCGGAAAATGGAATGCCCATTTCAAATCCATTGTTTGATGTGTGCCCTAACCCTAACACAACAAAGTGGCCATTACCATTAATAAACTATTCCTCTAGTATGGAATTAAGGGTAACAGCTTTCATTTGTTTTTGATGGCTTAAAAGGATAAAGGCACATATACTTTGTTAATGGCCAATTTGATCTCAGCCTTATTGCCATGAGGAGGATAAAGTTTCAAATTTTTTTATTAGTCAAGCTGGACTCAGACTTATTAATGTTGCATTATTCATTATTGGATATTTTGTCTATATTATATTTCTTTAGCATAATTACATATTTTAATATAATTTTATAAAATTATCATATTATAATATACTTCTACAAAATTATCCAATATTTAGATGTATCTTTCAAACAGAATATTAGGATTCAAGTAAAATAAGACTTTTGTAGCGGCAAACCTCTTTCTACCACGAACTGAAAAGGAATGTTTTGAGCAATGGTGCGATGTTTTCTGGGGTAAATTACAAATAACGTGTTGGCAAGCTTTTTGGCAGGTAGTGGTTAGGTTGTGAGAATGATTTGGTACATAGATGCGTTATTCAGATTGTATTCTCAATTAAGTGTTTTGATAATAGTTTTCTTTTTTCACCCAAACATAAGAAATTATAAAAAGAACCTTATTAGCCCACCTAAGGAACTGCTAGATAATTTTCCCGTATTTAAAGAGCTCTAATAGTTGATAAGTAGCAATTTGTATCTATCATAATTATGTCATATTATTTATATATCATACATAATTCTACATAATATAAACAAAAAAAATCACTTCGTGTCAATTATGTAGTATCGTGATTTTGTACTTTCTAATCCTTTCAGCATGTCAAGATTTGCCAACTCTCAATGGAAGGGACTAAGTTGCAGTATAGATTTAAGAAAAATTACAGTATCGTACCTAAAGTATTAGGTAATCTCTCATTTGATACCTGAATTATAAAAAATCACCTATAACAAAATTCCATCAGATAAATATAATGAGGAATACAAAATGACACGTTAGTCCTAAAACATCTATCTGACTAATTTTTTCCTCACCCCTCTCATCATTTCTCCCATCTTTATCATCTTTGTGTTCTTTCACCACCAAAAACCACCATTCTCAACTACTAGAACCATCCCTTTCGCCATCAATATCAATGTCCTCTACCACTTAAATAGAAAATCCACCCGATTGCCGGAACCTCCTTTCTTATTACTTTATCTCCCTCTCCATTTAAAACACCATTGATGCAACTCTCATAACCATCATACAATCATTCAAAAAGTCTCAAATCTCTCTCTCTCTCTCTCTTGCTTTTTTTAAATCCCTTTATTACTCTCCTCTCAACAAGTCACTTCTTCTCTTTTTTCTTTGTAAGTACCTGAATTTTCATTCATAATAGTTCAACAACCACAACCAAAAAAATATTATAATTCACACTCATAATCAAAAAATCATTCACTACAATGTCTTGGTTTTCTTTAATTTTCTTTTTTATTGGTCGAGATGAATTGACTGATGGAGATTCAAAAATCACATATTGCAATGGCACTTCTAGTTTTGGAATTTTGAATAGGTTGTTGGGATTTTTTCGGATTTGTTGGTTAAATCTTAAAATTGATGTTTAGTGTGATTTCATTATCAAAATTTTGGAAATTGAACTGTACTTGTGGGGTTTGATTTTTTTTTGGGTGGTTTTCATTACTTAATTTTAGAAATTGAAGTGTGATATTATTGTGTGGTGGCTTCCAACATCAACAAGGAGTAAAAGGTGGGAGGGAAGTTTAGGTGTTGATTGTGAAAGAGAACTAAGGGTAATGTGATTATATTTTGCTTGGTCTTTTGTCTTTGAAAAAACTTTTTAATAAATTTACTTTGCATGTTAACAAATCTGATGTGGTATACTAAAATCATTAACAACGTTAGATTTGAGGGGCCAAATAGGTGATAGTTCAAAATGTAGCGACCAAACAGGAGATAACCCAATACCTCACGGATTCCAGAAACTGATTTTTAGAAGTAAGAAGATTAACTTGGTAAATTGGCCTAACCAAGGGATAAATAATTTGTTATCTTTTGTGGAATCATGACGATGAAACTTTGGCGTACGAAAAGACCCTAGACTATTTAATTTTGTGTTATTAGCCCTCTTAAGCTCTTAACTATCAAATGTGTATCATCAATCTTTTACTAATTTATGTTGTGTTTTATAGCTCCTTAACTAAATTTAAGGGTGTTACTACAATGAGGACTTCTAAAAAGAGTCATCAATGAAGACTCTTTTAGTAAATTAAGTAACTGAGACTTAAATTAAGTAATTTCAGCAACAATTAAGTAACAATCATAGTTACTTAATTTATCACAAAATTAAATAACCAATTAAAATTAAGTAACCGATCGAAATTAAGTAACAAGTGACTAAATTAAGTAACGAAATTTAAAATTAAGTAACTTTTAGAGCTACAATTAAGTAACTAAGACTGAAATTAAGTAACTAGAGTCATCAATAAAAACTCTTTTTAAGAGTTCTTATTGTAGTACCACCCTTTCAAAAGGTTATGAGATATAAAGTAAATTGTTTAGGAAGTTCTGAAATATAAAATAGAGAATTCAATATAAGCACACTTTTTTTTATTGTATTTATTATTAGCAAAGTTAAAGATGCACTTTCCATTTTAGATGTACCAAAATACAAGCACACTTTTTATTGTATTTATTATTAGGAAAGTTACAAGTTTGCTCTTCTTTAATCTCTTTTTTCAACTAATTCATTAATTACAAACACATTTAGTCAAATGCCATAAATGAAAAAACTTATGAAATTAAACGAGTTTAATTAATAAACCTACCATTTCTTAATTCCCTTGAAAAGTGGTTAGTACCTATTATTATGAGACGGATGGAAAATTGAGTATTAAATATGAAAAAAAAAAATAGTGTAGTGATTGATGATTCATGTTTAATAGTTTAGGAATTTATAGCAGAAAATTGTGGGTTAATGGGTAGGAACAAGGTGTAAAAATTTTCCGTTACTTATGAGACCAAATGATTCACCTTTCATGCTCGGTCAAATGCACATCTTTCTCTACTTGTAATGGATAAAACCAGTCCAAGTCCTTGTGTGTTCTTATCAATATAAAAAGCTACTACTTCCTCGTGTGTTCTTATCAATGAAAAGGTAATCCTTTCGCTAGTGTTAAATCAATTAAATCAAGGAATGCTAATGAAGTTTCTAAACAACCATTAAGGCGTCTAATCCTAAATTAAATGTCACTGTTGTTGTGAAAGGGCATGATTAAGATGTGGAAGTGCTTCCTACCCACCATGAAAATATGGTGCAAAATGTGTTTTCGGCCTCAAGCAAGTCTGGTAGGATTAGTTGCTTAATCCTATTTGTACTCTGGAGATAAGGTAGGCTTAGTGGGCTTCGTCACTCAAACAGACTACATTAAAGTTTGCAGCCACTATAATCTGCGATTTTTCCTTTCCTTTTCTTTTTTTTTTCAAAAGGATCTGTGATTGCTTCGCATTTTGGGCTAAATTTGAGAATTGCAATTCATTAGGGTAACGAATTTAACACTCAATATTTACTGCATTTATCGCATGAGGTTCAAATAATTGTCTTTTTCTTTTTTTAAAGAAATCTGAGGATGAATTTAAATTCACTGGATATTCGTAACTTACTGATATTGAGGTCAATTCAGTGCTAAAAGTTCGTGGATTCAATTTTTAGTGAGAGCAAATAAAAATGATTTTTAAAGAAAACATTTCTGAAGGCAGACTTATATCTGGAAATTTTTTTTTGGTCAACTTATATCTGGAAATTTTGTTAAGCTTTGTTCTTATAATATGATTCAACTTCACGTCGATTTGAAAAGGTTGTAATAGCTATTTGTTAATCTATTTTGGAATGATTTCGTTGATGAGTTGCAGGAATTATCCCAATTCTGCGGCCATCGAATTTTGGTCATTGGGTATGTTTTCCTTAACCAAAGCGAACCAAAAGCACTCTTGGTTTAGTTTGGTCAGTTAATTGAAAATTTTAACTTGAAATACTCGAAAATCGAAAGAACATTCAAATTAATTTTTGATTGATTTGAGACGAGAAGGAATAATGTTGTTCCAACTATCCTTGAAACAGAGCATTCTCTTTGAGCATGAAAAACCTTAGCATGCTCTCATTCGTGTTATTAGTGACCTTCTTACGAAATCTCACAGCATTAAGCTCATTCACACCCTCCGTGATGCTAATTGCAGTGTGCATTGGCTTGCTCAGTTCGGCCTTAGCCATTAATTAGGTTTTCATGTGTTATACTTTATCCTTTGTTACTTGCTTAGACTCTTATATTATGACTCAATAGGGGCTCGATCCCCTGAGCATAATTTGTTTTCTCAGCTTACTGATACATCGTGAGGTTAGTCTAATTAAGTTTACTAAAGAGTAGTTGTGGACATTCTCAAAATCAATCTAACCGAGTAGGAGGTGCGAGCAGGGACGGAGCCAAAAACTCTTAGACGTGGGGGTGGCGGCGCAACGGCGAGGAGGCATAGCAGACAACAGAGGCAGGAGGTTGAACTCGAAGTTTGAAATTGCAGAACAAAGAAAGCGAAACGTCAGCATTGCAATCTTGTAGAGCCAGAAGGGAAGAAGAGGGGACGGAGGAAAGATGACCCAGGAGGATATAGGAGTTTTTCCGCTAGCGGTGGGAGCAGCCGCCCACACCCAATCCCACCTGTCTCCGTCCCTAGGTGAGAGGGTTCAGACTTCTTTTTTAAAAAATGATTAATTTGGTTAGTTTTGGCTTTCTATCCGATTTCTAGTTGAGAACCCCTTTTCTTTCGGACTTTAAAAGAGGACATATATTATCCAATTACTCGGCTACCATCAAAATCATCAAATGTACGATCTACAGTATATGCTTTTTGTTTTTGAGCCGTTAACATACCAACAGAAAAGAGAACTAGCTCCTCGTTTTACATCTTTTATAAGGCGGCTTACAACGGATATACCGTTTCTAATCCCGTAGATCGAGAAGTGTTATTGCGTCCGGTCTGTTAGCTCATCATTCTGCAGGAGGACAGGTTAGCTGTCAGGCGCAGGGCCTACTGGTCCCACGCCTGACATTTTTATTTTAAAAAAAAAATCAAAATCTGACTGTTGGATCGTTTTGATCAAACGGTCAGATTTACTCTAACGGTAATATTACAGTTGGAGTACCGTTGGGGGCTAAAAAATTATCCTTTTGGTCCCTAACGGCTAGTTTTACCCATTTTCATATAAATTCCTCATAAACACATTTTTTTCTATCATTTCTTCACTTCAAACACTCATTTCTCTCCCTCAAATTCTCTCAACTCTTAAAATTTATTTTCATACTCTCAAATTACTCTCACTCCAATTTTTCCCCCCAAAATTATGGATTACAACAATGAAAATATTCAATTCTCCCAACAAAATAATCCATCAAATTTTGTCAACTATCAATATTCTCAAAATAATCCATCAAATTTTCCTTCTTTACCAATTATCAATTCAATCTCAACGCTTCATTTTCCTCATTTTCATATCAACCCGCACTTTTCAATTTTGATAATTTTAAAATTTTATGTCCAATTTTTTTTTTACAAAATAATTATTTTGGTAATTTTTATTTTAATGTAATATTTTTATTTTAACGAATTATTTTTACTTGAATGAACTATTTTTATTTTAATGAATTTGGGGTAGAAAGTATTAAATGAAGTAGTAGATAAAAGTTGATGAATTAAAATAAAATTGTGTTTAGTGGAAAGCTGAGTAGGTGTCCCGTGAAACTCTTCAAATAGCTTCGGAGTTACGAATGAAAAAACTGAGTGGTTAAAAACTGAGAAATTTAATAAAATAATAATATAAATACTGAACATGCATTCTATAGGACGACTTCAGGGACCGTAGATTACGAGTAGTTTCATTCGGTCGGTAACGTATTTCTGGGTCCCATTCCAGGACAACCCTTCACGTTCTCCTGCCACGTGGAACTTGTCCTACTGGGTTCTGATATGCATTGCCCTCTGTGAGCCATTACGGCGTGTTTCTCTCCGCTTTTCTTTTTTCT